>VXAD01002625.1:666515-688268 GCA_013399195.1 Dicrurus megarhynchus | reverse complement strand
TGCCGCGCTCCGGGCGGCCCGGGATGCGCGGGGGATGCGCGGGGAGCCGAGCGCGGCTGCTCCGTGCTTCTGGAGCCAGCATGGCCTCGTTTCTGGGCTGACAGCCCTAGCAGTCTAGTTCGCTTAATCACACAGTTTTCCCAGGAATTCTGAGTCTGGTTCTGTTGACCTAAATAGTAAGTGACCGCTAAAACTTTATTTATTTATTTGTTGTATAATTAATAAGGGTGCCTGAAAAATATGTTTTCCACTTAAGCCTTTTTTTGCTTGCTAGAGTCTTTTCCATCCTCAAAACCACTACAAAACACATTTAATTGCCCAGCTCGAGATAGAAAACTTCCTAGAAAATATTGTCTAGAAATGAAAATACAGTGTTTAATATGCCAACACTTTTTTTTTTTTACTTCTAGAGCAGCAGCTGAGAGTTCAAGTGAGAACACTTGGTCAGAAGTACCATACGTCTAAAAAGTAACTATATACACACACGGCAAGAAATAGGTTATATACAAATCTTGCTGTTCATAGAAAAAATATTTTAGAAATGTTCCTGACATTGTGATATAGCCAAGTTTAATAGTGTATGGGATGTCACCAGGCTGTTTTATTTTACACCGCAGCACTTGTCTTCTCAAATACCTCTGGGATAAACGAGGATCTGTGTTACATTCACAAATACAAGTCATGGTTGTATCATTAGCAATTCAACAGAGATGTCCAAAGAGAATCCCTTTTTCCTTCTGATTCTCCGGGGTAGGTAGCTCTGAAACACCCAGCAGCCGTGTGTCTTCCTTCGGATCTAAAAAGGGCTTTTGAAAAGACTACATCCATTCCATGTGCACAAATTAGTTGGCCTTGGGTAAGGACATGAGGCTGGACCCCACCCCTCTTCCATTACTCCCGGATTGTGCCTTTTGTAACAACTTACTTTTTGTTGCTAAACATACTGTATTTTTCTCGTTATTATTCCTATGATTATATTCAAACAGGAAGATAATGCATTTCTTCCACACACCACCAAGGTGGTCCATACAGTGGTAAATATTGTACTATTCCAACTTAAACCTGACATGTGAATGGGGCACCACACATCTGAAAATATGTTTTGGAAATCAATGTAACTACTTAAGGTGATAGAACTGCTCGAAAAGGCTCCCTCCCACCTCTGTTTGAGTGCATGTTTGCATCTGTACTAAGAAATATTTTCTGTTTTCACTGGGGATATGAGTTAGAATTTAGCCTTAGCAACACTGGTCCAAATGAAAACTTGGTTAGACTGCTGGAGTACTAAACATTGTCAGTTATTTAAGAAAGTTTCTCAAATAAAAATAAATTTTATGTATGGGGCAATCTCCCAGTCGGAGACATAACTTCCTATCCATTAGAAGCAGAAAATAAATGTTATTACAGCATAAAGTCACTCTTGCAAGATCCTAATTTAATTCAAAGAGAGAATTATAACCTTGCCTTAATTTGCAAGTACCTTTAATATTGGTTCATTGTTACTTGTTATCATTTTTTGCCAATGAGACTTGATACAAACCTGAAAGTCCATTGGGAGAGAAATTGTTTGGTTTTGCTTAATACCTTTTTAATGGCTAACACAGCAGGACTTCTCTGTATCACTGTGCCTCAACAGAGGAAATGAAGGATTCTGGATAAGTAGTCAAACTTGTATTGAAAATACCTTACCAGTTAATTTGGCTCCTACTGGATTATGCCAGTGATGGCAAAGGACCTAAAAGCCTAAAATAAATACAATGCAATGCACAATCAGAAACACACAGTACAACTTTCATGTGCAAGAGTTCCTCCTGTAAGGCATGCTGGAATTTTATTTTGCGTCCTGTTCACTAGTAAGAATTTAATTCTCATTAGCTATTAACAAAAACAAACAAACAAACAAACAAGCAAAAAAAACCCCAACAACAACAACAAAAAACAACAACAACAAAAAAAAACCCCAAAACAAAAAAAACCCCCAACCAAACGAAGGAATTATTAAGAAAGGGAAGCAAATGCAAAATTCTGTTTCCATTTCCATATACGTTCCAATTCATGTTGTGCTATTTTGTGCAGTTTCCTTTCTTTGCCTGAAATAGCAATCTTAAGTTGGCTAGAAAGAAGGGCCATGGACATGATGAAGGACACACTTGATTCCAGTGAAGAAAGGACCTTTCTGAGTCACGATTCTTTAGCCTGGAGGTAAGGTGGCTGATGAAAAAACAGTCTGTAAGATCCTAAGTTAGCATGGTGAGCTTGAAGAGCACATGATTATTTACAGACCGTCAGACTTTCAGACCAAGAAAGCAACAAATCATATGCTTAGTGGCTAGTTTGAAAGAAATAAAGGGAAATACAGCAGACAGATAAACTGCAGAACTGACTGTGTTCACTCATTGACACAAGTGTCCGGAGTTTATGCTTGTTCAAAAGCTGCCATAGAGTCACAAAATAAAAACCTATTCGTGTTGTTAAATACAATGATACTATTTCTGACTGGATGTAGCAAAGTTCAGAGCACTTACTGCAGGTGTTTACTGAGGAAATACCAGCTTGTGTGTCCTATGCTCCATTCTAGCTTCATTGATATGTTCTGCTGGCCACTCTCAGAGACAAGGTGATGGGCAAGATGGACATTTGATCTAAGACAGCACATCAATTAGGAGTCTGACATGTTCCAATGCAGCCTGATTTACCCATCTCCTTTCTTTCACCTTTACAACACTTTTCTTTCATCACCAGAGTGATGATTTTTAGCCTGATGTTAAGAATCTCTGACTCTACACATCTCCGTGCAATTCCTGTAAATCAAACTGTGATTAAAAAGTCTTGTTCATGTCCACACATTTTGTGTAGTAATAAGGAACCTGCCCATAGTAGCTCAGAGGCTAAAATGTCATTGAAATCTCTGAAGTTCCTTATATGCAAATGTTTAGTGAGCAGTGCCAGTGATTCAAATTTGGACTTGAATCATTGTGATGACCTATTGTCTAAAAATTTCCACCAATAATATATTGTTTTTTAAATTTTTTTTAGAAAGCAGGTGAGCAGTATGTGTTTACGACTGGTGTTCTCTTGTGCAGTCCACACACACACTTTTGTACATGTAATATGTACAGGTGTGCAACTGCTGTCAACAGGTCAGCCCTGATACACACATCATACATCAGTTTCTACAGAATTTCAGCAAGTTTCTCATCTTGTAAGTTAGTCTGAGTGGCTCTGAAGCATGAAGTTTTAAAACGGCACTTTAGTTACTTTGGTAGTTACATCTGCTGATGATCATTTTGTTTAATGGCTTCCACATTTCTCACTCCTTTGCCTGGATCCTCTTCTCTTGTGGGGTTGAAACCACCAAAGTTCTGAAGTCACACTGTTGTGTTCCTGTCTAAAAACTAGTCAACAGTGGTGAGAGCAGAAGCTATGCATGAGGAGGTTAGCCCAAACAGTCTCCTTGCCTTGCATGCCATTTCACTTGGTGGTACCAGACTGTCCTTGAGAGCTTGGAGCTGGGAAGAGAGGGTTTGTTTCTTTCCAGTAGCAAGTGTCAGAAATCCCAGCCATCTTATCTTTCTTTCATTCTGAGATGCCTTTTTCCTAAATTTGTTTTGATCTTTCTCCTTCTCCCTTTCCTAATCTTCTTCTGAATGGACACTCTACTGGTTACCAGCTGTATCTCACCTCTTGCAGAAAGGTGAATCAAAGCTCCTGACCTCTTCTGGAGAGGTTTGCTTGCTTTTTTCCCCCTCTTTCTTTTTCTTCTTCTAACCTTTATTCCCCACAGACTTGATAAGGAGGAAGAAGAAATCCATTTTCAGGAGCAGAAAAATGCAGACCACACATTGTTTCTACTCTAGTCCTAGCAGCACAGCCTGGGAGTGCTAGACTCAGGATGGAAGACCTTGACATGTTGATGGAGACCTGCTCTCTCCTGAAAGCCCTGTGTTGCAGTCCTTCTCCTTATTTGCTAACTCGAAGGACTTCCACACCTTCACATGAACCTGACTAAGGTAACTTGCTTGCAGTGCTGTTAGGAGCACATTTTATGTAGAATTTATGAGTCCAATGCAAATCTCTTTTCACCCCCACCAGTTTCTTCCTTCCTCTTTCCCTCTCATTTGAGCTGCTGTACAATAGATGACTCTCACAGTCTGAGCCATAATCTTGGAAGTTTTTTTCTGACTTGAGTTGCTTTACAAAGTTAAAAAGGGAACAACACTATTTATAAGCACATTATGTAAACATTAGCAACAGAGGTCCAGCTGCTTAGCATTCAATTAACTTAGTTCAGTCAATATTGCATGGTACACAGTTTTGTCTGCTCATATTGTAAACACATCTTGCCCTTGAGCACTTATTTCATTTGACTAATTAAGATCTACTTCTAAGTGCTCTCATTTTGTTGCCAGGCAGACTCGCCCAATTTTAGATACAGCTGTTGTACTTGGTGAAAAAGGCATTTGAAATCCAGGTCCATCTGGATGGTGCTCCAGTGTGTCAGGCCAAAACCTGTTCTTCTTTAAGGCAGTAGGGTCTCTGCTTTCCACAGGAGTCAGACTGGAGATGAATCAGGACACTGTATGTTTGTTGCTTATGCCAGCATGTCTTATACAAGTACATATATTTCTGTGCAATATCGTGTTCCTATCTGAGACAGTGAAAAGCCTTTTAAAATTTTTATTACTTAATTCAGGTGCATAGAGTTTTTTCAGGAGGTAAATGTGGAGCCAAGTACAAGTCCACTGTACTCAGGCTTTTTATATAAATAGTGAGAATGAAGTTCTCATGGTGGTCTGCCCTTTCTTTTCTGATTTTCCTCCCCAGTGGGGGAAGAGGGGAGTGAGTGAGTGGCTGTTTATACTTAGTTGTCAGCATGGTCTCACTCACTATTCTGACTGTATAAGTAGCTGAATTTTCAATTCATGAACAGTTGTAGAAAGATTTAAAGTTATGCTGAGCTACATTAAAATTTTCATTCTGACAAAATTAAGAATAATTGAGAGGAATTTGGCAATGCACATGTATTGTACATGTACTCCACATTTTCTGTATGCATATTTTGCCAGAATGATTCCACATTACTGAATTCATATACTGTGCTGAGAAAAATTTCTTGCCTGAAAAATACCATGTTCCCTTGGGCAAAACTAGGCTGAGTTCAGCGAGGAGTGCAGTCCTGCACCAAGGAGATGAATGCCTCCTTGGACATCAAGGTGTCTGAGGTACTGCTATGATTGCCATTTTTCCTTAAGCACTAAAGAATGAGTAGGGGGTTTCTGTGGCTAAAAGCATAGGCTAAAGTCAAGGAACAGGCTTTTTGGGTGGTTAATGTACAGTCTCTGCTTGGTATCTGCAGTTTTGTGTGGAGGGAAGCAGACATGCAGCACACTGATTAGTGGACTAACGTAAGGTCTAATGGAGGGGCAGGTGCTCCATGAAGGGAGAAGGTCCCAGGTCTTAAAGTCAAAAGACGCTGAACGGTTTCCTGTCTGCCTAATCTTGTTGATTCCTGGCCAGAGTAAGTGTGTGAAATATTTAAATTACAGGTTCTATTGCTTTGACCCTAAATATGAATACAAGTAAGGCAGTCATGGTCTGTGTGGTTTGGATTAGAAATGATAGAAGTTAGCAGGGTTTTTTCCCCCTCAGGAAGAACTCTCCTTAGGTAATTTAGTGGTCACAGAATAACAGAATCACAGAAGCATAGAAAGGTTTGAGTTGGAAGGCAATTATAGTTCCAGCCCTCCTGTCATGGGCAGGGAAACTTTCACTAGACCAGGTTGCTCAAAGCCCCATCCAACCTGGCCCTGAACACTTCCAGGGATGGGGCATCCACACCTTCTCTGGGCAACCTGTGGCAGTGCCTCACCACCCTCACAGTAAAGAATTTGTTCCTAATATCTAATCTAAACCTGCTCTCTTTCAATTTGAAGCCATTACCTCTTGTCCTGTCACTACATGCCCTTGTAAAAAGTCCATCTCCAGCTCTCTTGCTGGCCCCCTTTAGGAGATTTGAGGCATTGTGTTTTGTTATTTGTATTACTGCAGTGTCAAGAAGCCACAGATATAGATCAAGACAGAAGCAGGATAGGCACTCAGAAGATAATTTCTCAAGATTCATAATACCTGTAAATATAGATGCATTGGGGGCAAGGCTTCATTTTCACAAATTGAAGCAAATCCACGAGTACCAGAATCTTCCAGTCTGTTCTGTGTTTTTCTGCTTTTATACAACAATTCACACCTTGGCAGAAGACAACGAAATACATAAACTATACTTATGGCTGTAACATTCTAGGACAACTGTATTGTCTCAGAGCACAGTATACTAACTCTTCCAAGATTGTTACATTACCAGGTGGAGAGATTATTTTTCCTTCAGCTCTGACTGCAGAAATACAGACTCATCTAAGAGCACAGCTGCTTCTGGACACATCAGCCCCTCCTCTACAGGAATCCTTAATGCTTTTTTAAAGCAAGCTAAGCTTTTCCTTTTGCTGGTCCCCTGGCCCGAGGGGTCTCAGAGGCTGCAGACTGAGACTTGATGAGGCTGTGCTGGGAAGTGACTCAGCTCCAGCTTTCCTGTCCTCTGTGGTCACCAGGGGATACCCTGGGTCATGTATTGGTACCTCTGAGGTTACTGAGATGACACTAAATGAGAAAAGCAGTTGGTGAAAATAACTGCATTCCTCTGTGTGCAATAGAAAAGTGCTTAAGATATACCAGGCTTTGCTAATTTAATATGCTCATGTACTGGAATTGTTGAATGTCAAATATTTGCTATTAAAATCTATGCATCCATATAGAGACAAGCTATACATCTTTTTGAAAACAAAAAGGGAAACTCATACAGACCAAACTATCAGCATCTGAGTAACTTGTAAATTTGTGTGCAGTGTAAAAATAAATTGTGAAAGTAACATAACTGATTTATAGTCCTCTGGGGAAAGAAATCTTTCCAAACTGTGGAAACAAGAGCAGTCGCTGTGGCTTAACACTAGTGTGCTGTGAAGAATGAATTATTTTAGCTCAGCGGCTGACTTAAAAGATGAGTGGTAAGGAATGACATAAACTGAGCCAAAAATACATTTTAAATTTTGATGTGAAAAAAGGAAACATGCAGTCCTACTTGGTTAATTTCTCAGTTTCAGTATCAACAAGCTATTTGTGAATCTGCCTCTCAGAGTATCTAAAAAACAACTTGCTCAGCTTCACAGCTCTGTGCTAGTCTTTCTGTTCCTGTGATGTTTAAATCTGCTGCTGTGGATGTTCATGTTGTAACATTAAAACCTCTCTTGTTTTGCTGCCAGCATGTTCTCTGCAGCTCAGAAGAATGGCACGTCAGAAGTTAATGTGGATCTACAGATTGTTGTGTGCGTGCAGAGTCTCCACGGGCGATCCTTCTGAGAGTGTATTTGCAATGATACAAGCTCAGTGTGTGTATTCTGCACAAGGTATATGGAGTAACCTAGGATCTGTTATCTGACTGCCTCAAGAAATTATAAAGTGAGTTTCAAATTGCAAAACATCTTGCCCAGAGAGCAGTCACTCTGCTATCCCAGTGGGCAGTATATGGGATAACCTTGGCAGCCTTTTGTGCTGATCTCCATTCCTGCTCTTGCTAGGCTGTTTCGTATGGTACTGTCTTGCTTGTTTTAGGAATGGGCTGTGATAAAGTGTGCTTTTCTGTGTCCTGCTGTTGCCTATTCTCTTGTTAGGCTTTGTGGGAGCTTGAGTATGGCATTTGACCCAGGGGCAGAGTCTTAGTGAAGTAAAGTGTTTTGTGCATGTCATAGTGCGGGCAGCAATGGGAGTACAGCAGGCATGGATGGAGACCCACCTGCACACTGGTGAATTGTGAATGCTGGGAACGGGATGACATGCTAAGAACATCCTATCACTTACAGCTGGCATATTAAGTGAAGATGGGCAGGCAGGAACCCTTCTGACTTTTTCATTCAGATAGTTTGCATTGCATCGCATCTCAGAAAGATGCACTGTTTGAATGATCTGAGTTTCGGACCTTCTCTCTCTCTTCTTAGTCCACCAAGTTTGAAAGAAATTTAAAGCTGAGTATGTATTTTAGAACAGTTAAAGGAATTGGCCAGAAGCAGAAGAGAGTTTTTATTCCCAGTGCTATGCTGTAACAACCAGAGACAACTCAAAGTGGAGAAAATGTGGGGTTTTTTTCACTCGGGGCTCACAGGGCCCATGGAAAGCAACACATTCCAGGGAACACGTTTATGGCTGACAGGTCTCACATGAGAGCAGGGGCAGTCTGGCAGGAGGGTGAGTGAGAGAAGCTCTTCATTTACAGATATGGCAAAACCTAAGCAACTGGTATGGAGGGCTGCCCTCTTTAAGAACATCAGAAATAGGAGCTCTTAAAAAGGCACTGGGTTCATCATCCTTCCAGACTATTTTTAATTGGGAAGGAGCCTTGCAACTGGCTTTTAGAATACTTTGAGCAAAAAGCTCCTCTGAGAAGGGAGAAATTATGCTTTCTGTAGAAGTAATTTGATATGCTTGGTGAGAAGCAGGATGAGACCAGATGCCCTTTTAGTGGTTTTGGATACTTAAGGGAAAATACGTAAGTGGATCCAGCTCAAAGCTCTTGCTGCCTCAGGTACCAGAACAGCAATATTCATTAGTGAATTTTTATTGCCAGACATGAATAAATTACTAGATATCTGGTGCCTGCAGACAGGCAAAGGAAAAGCTGTATGGGAAAGCTTGGATTTAAGATAGGTTTTCATCTCTAGAAAAATATCCCTATTTGTTTGAGGTGTAGGTTCTTACATCTTTGGTAGTTCAAATGCAGTCACACCCTGGATAAATGCAATCTTGTCTCAAGCAGAGAGCTGTGATAAATCTGTTCAAATCTCATTCTGTAAGATGGCTCTGTGCCAACAAAGGTGATAATGAATGTTTAGGTATGAACTCAGTTGTTTTTTTCTGGCAACAAACTATGTAGAGGTTCAAGTGGAGTATTTTATTGATTTACTGTAATATCACTCTAAATTGGTTGTGCTTTCATAGAAGCATTACAAATATTTAGTGTTAGATCTATTTCTATATGAAGAAGGGACAGCCATAAAAACAGTGGAATCAAAACAGAATTGCCATTTTTTATACTGTATCCAACTGAATAAATCTTCCTCTTTTCCCCAAGTATCTCTGTTCAGGTTTCTGTGGGCTTGTTCAGTTCACCCAAGTGGTTTTGAAGGGTGCTGCTGACAAGGCTAATGCATGGTTCACTGTTGCAGTGTTGATCCCTGAATCATGCTGCAGCATTAACTGTTGTCATAGAGACACAGATTTTTGAGTCCAAAGGGACAGTTCTGATAATCAGCTCAGACCTGTTGTAAAACATATAGTAGCTTGCCAATAAGTAAATAACTTTGCCAAACTGGAGCACAGCTGGGCACTCCCTCTCCTGTGACAGTGAAACACATTTCACCGAAGTTTGTGAGATGCTGTAAGTAAAACCCCAAGTGGATTTAATTTATTGTCAGAGTGATGCTGTCAGCACATGTTTTTTCTGATGAGTGAAAGCCAGGTGCAAACAGTCCACAAGATCCTGCTGTTACTGTGATTCTGGCAGCCTCAGAGGGACAAAGAGTATTAGAGTAATAACAGTATTCTGTCTTACCCTCTAGGTAGAGCAGTGAGGTCAGCACTTGTAAAGAAGGGTGCTAGAGTGGGGCAGCTGTATGCAGTCAGAAGTCTCTGACAGACAATCTATGGGTGATATAATTGTAGCATTTTGATGCTACTGTCCCTGGTTGTTTGCATCCTCCTTCTGCTTGCTCCTTAATCAGCTGTGTGTCTGCACCCATGCCAGTCCACAGCCTGTTGTGGCTGCTGCCAGGGACAGTGGACTTCTGCCAAGGCACTGGGTTCTGAAATGCCATAGCAGTTGTAGCCCTTGCCAAAGGCTACCTGATACAGCAGAACTAACAGCTGGGGGATTGAACATCTTAAATTGCCAAGCTGACATCCATCAGAGCTCATGTGAGAGTGCCAAGCAGTCTGTGTAACCTCCAGCCAAGTATTAAGTCTCCTCTTTTCCAGGATATGCTAATCTGTGAGAAATGGATTGTTACAGATCCCAGCTCCGCTGATGAAGCAGTTCCAGTTATAAAATACCTTGGTTCTGTACACAGAAGTTTCCAGTGGTCATCATGGTATTAGACACTGGAACAGGTGTAAAATGTCTGAAATGGTCTCCCCATCTTCCACTGCAGAATTTGGAATAAGGTGAAATGGTTGGGTAAAGCTGTGAAAAATGTGTGTGAAGGAACATGTGCAGCCAAAATGCTCTCCTCCTAAATGTATACATTTCTCTCATTGTCAGCCATGCATACATAGCTTCTGCAGTCCTGTAAGATAGCTTCAGGAAAGCTGGAAATGCAATTTTTTAAATGAAAATAATCTGCTGGCTCAATATAGGCATGCATTATCCATGCCTTTGCTGTGCTGCTGGAGAGGTTTGATAATAGTGCAGCATTTGATTCCTTGTGCTCTTTTCCATTCCTGTGTCACACAGCTGTTTTGCTGCTATTTGCAATGCCTGAAATTACTCACTGTTAAGTATTATTAAGGAACAATTCTTATCACTTTAGATTTTCAGGGACTGTCTTTGGCTAATTACCACAGCATCCCTATGAGGTGAAATGACTCACCGCCTTTCTTCTCACAAGAAGTGTGATGCTGATCTATTCTTTGATAGATTAATCTGTGGGACTTCCTGGTTCCCCTGGAACATGCTCCTTCTGCAGCAGGAGTAAGTCACCCTTAAAAACACATGGGAACTCAAAAGAGAGCCAGGTTGTGCGTGCTTCAGCATTGGTGCTCTGTGGCACTGCTGCACAGCTGTTGTGGATGCACTGGGGAGCACTCAGCTTTTGGAGGGGAAAATGTGTCTCCAGCTTGCTTGTTTTAGAAATTGGGAAGCACCCTGGGACTTGCTGGGAAGCTGCCTGCCTGCCTGCCAACATTTAGGAATGAAGGAAATCCTGCAGCTCTCGCATACAACAGTACTGCTCTGGAAGCTGGTGCCACATGGGTTAAACCATATAACAGCACACAGTAAAAAAAGTAACAAAACCACTTTCCAGTGCTTTGAAAATGGTTTGACAGTGCACATACTCACAGTATCTGTCTAGTGGTAAGAAATGCTGCTTGCTATTGCACAGACTTGCTTAGTGATTTACAGACTTGCTTAGTGATTACAGCACCACCTTCCCTTTTATTTAGGGAACAGTTCTGTCCTGGGATTTATTTAATTCCCGTCTGTCCCAAAATTGATGTGGATAAGCCTTTCTATCGAAGGGATTTTTTTTTTAACCAAAAAAATGTTAACAGTTTTATTTTCATCCTAGCTTTGTGAACATTTGTATACTGGCACAATAGAAACAGAACAGAAGCACAATAGCTGAAGGGTGATGCAGGAGCTGGAAGGAGAGCTTGAGGGTGGGAGTCTTATAAATTGGTTCTGTTATGGAAGCAAATGCCACATGCCTAATATACACGGCATGAGCAGAGAAGCCATGGTCATGGTTATCACCTCTTTATTCACCCTTTTCCATTCTGCCCCCTCATTACTTTCAAGGGGATTAGTGGGTACTAGTAAGTGCAGAGTACTCTGGGCAAATGGCTTACTTGTACTCAAATGCCTAAGAAAGAAGCAGGCAGCTTGCCCTTCAGAACTCTATTCTTCCATGTATGATCAGAAATTTTCAATAGTTTTAGACATGCAGATGAGAAGAATTGTGGTGGAATAGAAGATATATTTTCAGTGGAGAATTGTCAGACACCAGTGCCCCTGACACATCTACTACCTGTGGGCTTCCAGTAGCAGGTAAGCACCTCTGTGTTTTTGGAAAATCATTCCGTTGTTAGTAGAACTGACCTAAATACTCATGAGAAGTAATTCACTCTCCAATTTTGACCTCTTGCAAATTGTGATCAGCTCAACAAGTCTTAACATATCAACATATGTATCTCTGGAGACATGAATTATTTATACAAGTATTCAAAAGGTCTGAAAAGCAATTTTCTTTTGGGCATGTGTGACTGGCCACATGAGCAACATGGTATTCTCTCATCCCTGATTGTGTTAGCATTTTAATTACTTATTCCATCTGATGCTAATTTTGATTCTTGATGAGGTCTCAGTAGTAGTACTAAGTCCATTCTCACTGAGCATTTATCCCTACAAAGCTTCATTTATGTGAAAGCTTGTGAAAAAGAGGTATAAACTAGTAAAGTGTTTCATTAAACCAGTAAATAGTTTCATTATTTGGGCTGCTAGCTGATAAATGCTAATGTACTTTCATCATCTTCAGTCATGATTGAGCTGGGGACTACAAATCAACTACTTCCCAATGAATAAACTAAGGTATGAGTTCAACATGAAGGCAATGTCGCTATTGTCACCCATTTTGGTTGCTGTGGTATTGTATTTATATCCATTTCCTCTGCTAATCAGGTAGCAAAGTGACTGAAGAGAAGTGTTATGCACTTTATTTTGAAAATCAAGATATGACTCATTCTCCAAAAGCATCCATTACATGCCTTAATAAGGTCAAGCCAGAAAATGAGCCAAGCAGCAGCAAGCAACATCAAGAAGACTGTTTTGTGCCAAAAAAAGGCTGGGGACTGCAAAGTCCAAGTATGGGATGACAACCATGCATCTTAACAAGCAACTTCTTAGGTCCTGTAAAATGGTGGAGTGTGACACTTGGACCAAGTTTTGAACTAGCAGAAAGTGACTGGGGAGATCAGTAGCATGATGGGAAGCACTGGAAAGGGAAGCTACTTGGCCAGCATAATAAAGATTTCTTTTCAAAAACCTTCACAGGCACTTCTCTAAAAGCCACCATCATAAAATATACAGAGATGATGTTAATAACAAGAATTTTTAAGTGCACGCCTTGTTCCTATGCTCATGGAAGACAATGACAAAACTCTCATTAACCTTGGTGCTGAAGGATCAAGTAGTTTCTTTTTATAACCTCCAAAAGATTTGGTAACAGCAATTGATCAATTCTGCCCCCACCATGTGGGACGGATGTCAATCTTGATGTTAGAGATGAATGTGCTGAGGTGAAGTAATTAATCCAGGTTCAGCAGGGATTAGGCACTGAAGATGGACAGTGCTTGACTGCTGTCCTCTGAGTTAATCCTCAAAAAATACTCTTCTCCCTTCCTTGACAAGAGATTTTGAAAGAGATCTTATAAGCTTGGATTAACTACTAGTGTGAATTAAACACATTTTGGCTTATGTATTATAGAAATACATTTAGTATGTTCAGTGTGCAAGCTCACTGAACACATAGTATTTAAACCACTTGTTCCTGTTTTGCCTAACCTGAGAATGTAATTCAATTCTCAGCTGTCATTTGGCCAACCCTTTCCCTCCAGTAACTTACAACTTTCAATTTCTAGTGTGCAGTTTTGTTCATCCAGAGGATATCTGCGTAGATCCATCATGCAGGCAGCTGTTGTTGTGATCCTGTAAGAGGAGGGTGAAAAAAATAATGAGACTTGAAACCACATTTTACTTGTCTGAGATGGCAAGATTTTCTGTAATGGATTTTCTGTTTGTTTAAATACAGAATGGTATGCACAAGGATTCCTGGCACGCAGTCTTTACAGAGCTTGTAAAGCATGATTAATTTATGCAGCACAGTATACTGGTTACAGCATAAGGCATAAGACCATATGCTGAATATTGTAGAGAAGGATTTTGACTCAAAAGTTTATGTGTAAAAGTGTACAGTGTTTTGAAGAACATTCAGTGAGATTTCTACTTGGACATCTTATTTTTAATGTTCTTAATTCAGACATCTTCAAATTGTTAAGTGAATTGTTTTATTTATAACTCATACTGCTGATATCTTTCTTTTTCCATTTCATTGTCAGTTACTGCTGTTTTAATTTTGTCTGATAGGTATGTGCATTTTCATCCATGCTGTGGAATACCTGGTAATACCTTATTCATTATTTTTATGGTTTCATAATCGGTTTATCATTAACTATGATAATTGTACATCACCTCTTAAAAATGGCATGAGGCAATCAAACACTAGTGAAATATAACATTGTATGGTGGTTACTTCATGAACATTGAGAGTAACTAAGATTGCAGGCTGGATGTTGCAGATCCTTACTTCTTCTAGAGGGCATATGAGTTGATATTAGGTCCCTAAAAGAATTCTCCATAGCCTAAGACTTTTTGCAAGGCAGTTCCTCTCCCTTTGTTAGACCATAAATCACAAGTGCATCTGAGAAAATACTTGCTGATAAGCCTGTGACTGTGTGGGAGGAAGGTTAAATGACTTCATGAGGATGGGGGTCAAATTTTAGCTTCTTTTAAAGGTCCCTTTGAGAAAGACAATTAGATCAGTGTTTTCAAACTCACAAAAGAACTCACAAAAGTGAGTTATCACCTTAATTTGCTTGTTTTTGTGGTTTTTTTTTTTTTTTTGTTTTTTTTTTTGTGATAGATGGGTTCTTAAATGCTTATAAAACTTTTGAAGTTGTGAATGGGCAAACTTAGCTTGTAATTTTATTGGTCTCTCTCTCCTTCTCTCTCCAATGACTTCTACCAGAGAAAGGCAGATAACCTCTTTTCTTAATGTGGATTTGGTCTTGTTGTTCCAGTTCCATGTTAATGAATACCAGAGGAACACATCTTGAGATTTTACTTTTGATGTGCTGAAAGTCAAGCACACTTACACGCTGTATTGGGGTGATAATCCTTGCTGTCACTGAACTGACAGAATTTAAAAGGGAAAAAAATGCCACATGCTTTATTACTGTGACATGCTTCAAAATTTCCTAAGTCTACAAAATCCATCTGTCATATCTAGTATAAGGAACGTCTAGCAAGGGCTGTAATGAGAACCAGTCCATGAAACTACTCTGCAACTGTGTAAAGTACCATGAAAGTGGTACATTTATACTTTTTTTCAGGCTGACTTTGTCACATTAAGTAGAAATGCATGTGTCTGAACAGGCATTTGCCATAAAAATTCATTTGGCGTAAAGAACGTCTTCATCTGGGGTAGGACCTCATTTAGATTAGCCATGTACCCACTATACCTTACTGACAGGCACTGAAAAGACTGGCAGCACTCATTTGTCAGACACCTGCTTAATAATGCTTAAGATCACACATAACAATATACTAACATCAGTCACAGTTAAATTCTTTTTAATGAAGGTTTCATAGGGAAATGTTTTGTTCCCAAATAATAAATTGGCCTTTATGGTAATTTAGTTCACCTGTATCAACCAGAGTGTTTTCTAAACCACTGTAGTGAGGTAACACTCCCCCTGCTACCTCCTCAGGCTGCTCTGTGATCTCAGGAACTCCCACTAGCCTTGGCTTTTGAGCAATGAGTTGTGTGGTGAAGTGTACCTTGACTGTGCCAGAAATTCTTGCATGGCTAAGGTGGGGGTGGCACTGTCTGTACCAGGGACTTCTGTTGCCTCCCCAAGGAGGGGAACAAGAGACAATCAGTCATGCTCTGACAGCCTTGGAACATTATTTACCTGAATTGCAGCCTGAATGGAACAGTACCATTGTTACTGACCCTTTTAAGAACTCCAGTAATTACCAGCTTTGATTACAGCCAGTATTGAAACTCATGACAAAAGCCAAGCATTTTGTGACCCTCTAAGCATCTGTTCTAAGAGAGGCCCTTTGAGCTCTTCTGGATTGCAGTGGATGCACCTCTCTCTTAGAGGGACACCTCTCAGAGTTTTCCCATGCTTGCAGAACCATCACTGAAAACTCATGGTGGGACCTGCACTGACACCCCCACTCCCTCCTCAAGGCTCTAGCCTCACCCACAGAGAAATGACAAGGCATCTAACATTAGTATTTCATTGGATTTGAGGGCAATTTTTAATAGGTATATCTTTGTAAATTTATATAGACACAGCCATTGTGTCTGTATGCGTTTGTGTGTGTGAAGTGACTGAAACACACTATAGCAAGTATAGCATGAATGTTTCCATCTTGAATCTACAATTAAGACACTGTTGTAGCTGTAATAAATTCTACTGAATCCTTTTATAGATAGTAAATTAGTTAATTATTAAATGCTGCTAAATCCTTTAGACTAAACTGTATGGGACTGAGATTGGAGTCCTAGACTCTCAGAAGTTTAGAAAGCAAGGAGGCTCTCTCTGAACCTCATGGCTCAACAGGAATCATGCACCCTCTTCTGCACCCTTACACTTCTGTCTGCCTGGTCTCTGTGTAAATCATTCTAAACTTATTCTAATCTGATTTTCATTAGTACGCTTCATCTATGTAGTGAGAAACAGAGTAAACCTTTCCAGAGCACTTTTTGAAGCTGTGCTTTCACAAATTTATATTAAACCTACTTTTGCTGACATATTTGACAGCGATTTTTTGAGTAATCTTAACCACCCATTTGTGATAACCAGAGTTTGAGTGGCCAGTTATTCCTTATGGCAGGGTATCTGTACTACTGACTTCTGCAGTTTTGCATATTTTATGTAAGTTACATAAACAACAGCAATTAGCTATTCTTTATATCATCAATGCAAATTGATAGTGAAGTAGTAAATAATGTGATTGTTTATATCTGAAATTTAAATATTCTACATAATTTTTTTCCCTGACATTGTAATTCTGACAACTGTATTGTCTTCTCCACCAGCCTGCCAACACAATATGGTCCCTTCTAAAGCTGGAGGTGCTTAAACTTTATTGGGAATCTTAGGCTTCCTTGAAAATAGCTACTTGTAATTGCAGGAGTGCTTCAGGATTCAGCAAACTTCATTACCTGTAGTTCATAAATCTGCCTTTCAAGCATGTTTCTCACTCTTGATAGAGCTCAGCTGTGTAAAATTGTTAATGGCATTACGCTCTGGATAATCACAAAACTTATTTAAGCAGATAAATTAAACCCAGATGTAATCATAGTAATTGTTGTCTTGATGAAAAAATATCAAATATTTTATTATAAACAGAGTAAAATCCCAGACCTGATAGTGGTTGCTCTCTCTCTGGGTGAGAGAGTAACTGATGGCTTGCACATGCACCAGAAGCTTAAAAATAAAGACATTCAAATGCAGAATACAGGGGTATAATGGCAGGAAGAGGAATGCAATACTCTGAAGATAGGGCAAAGCTGCAATAAATCTCTGTTCAAGAGGATGAGACCTGGAAGTCCCTTGGCACAAGCAGTTTGTGGCAATGGCAGAATATCATGAGACTCTGTAAATGTTTAAGTGGAGGATTAATCCTACACTTGAAGCAGAACTATTTATATCTCAAAGTAGGATATGTTTCTTCCAGGCTTTCCATTCTTAAAATACATTTTAAGTTCAGCTGTTAAGGCTAACTTATTTTGTTTGTACAGTGTATTTTATTCTACTCTCCTTACATTCTTTAGGTTCATTTGGATACAAATGCTAAAAATGGGATTATGCAAAGAAGACAAGCAGTTAGGTGGAGGTATATCATTATGCTACTTAATTTCACTCATGTCAGTACTCAGACATTCTGAGATGAAATGAAGTCTGAACTGCCAATAAGCAAGATAAATAGTATTTGCATAAAAGCAAAATTAACTGATTTATTTTTTTTTAATTTTGGCTTCGGGTTCAAGTTATTTGATCCACTGCTTAGCTTTTACTTTGATGCCTTACTCTTTGAATATCATATTCTTACTGTATAGTCAAGATATTTTTTGCTAAAAAAAATTCTATGAAAAAAACCCACCGATGCCCATTATTTGCAAAACTGACTTCTTTAAGTAATACTGTCAGAGATTTCCCTGTAGAGCAGCAGGTTTTGTAGGAACAAATGGTAAAGCTTAATATTTTGAATTAAATCCTCAATGAGCAGTTAAAGTAAGTTCAGAATGAATGCAGGAAGTGGATTTATGGTTCAGTACTTAGATAATTTCCTCAATATGCTGTCAAAAAGCTGATCCTCAATTCTTGGACAAGAAATAAACACAATGTTTAAGACAGCAATAACAACTAAATGTGAAGATGATCAGAGCTAAACAATGCAAATTCTATTGTGAAATGTTTCCTTCATTTGGAGGGCAGGTATCAAATTTTAATATGTTTGTTCTTTTTCTGTCAGTCAACAGAGCATAAATTATAAACATACATGAAGATATAAACTGGTACGGAATAATTTTTTTTCCTTAAAAGCTAAATAAAAACTTCAAATCAAATAAAGAATAACCATGCTTCTCTTAACCACTGCAGTGCTAGGGCTCTAATACATGCTGGAAGTAGACTTTCATATTCCAGGTAAATTTTGCTTTTATTAAATCAGTGTTAATTTAACTTCAGTGGTATCAGGGAACTTAGTCCCCTAGTAACATCAGAACCCAGACCCGTATCCCTGGTGTAATTGGTTTAATTTTTCTGAAACCTGGAAGAATCTTGATGTTGAAGATTTAGTGGGATGTCTTGCAAGGAGAGTTACTGAAGGAATAGAGGAAGGCAGAAAAAAAATGTACATTCATTCTGCAATTTTTTTCTCTGTCCAGGCCACGTACAGGGCTTACAGTTAACATACCCTCTGACACCATAAATTTCCAAGAACAGCCTGAGTGCTTGACCCTGGGAGAAATGTCATGTCCACACCTGAAAACATGCCCAACTTTTAGTGCCTGGAACAGCCTACTTGCAAGGTGTACATTGAGCATCAGCACTATTGGTTTGGTATTGGGTATTTTATATAATGTAGTGTGCACTTGGGAAATCTGTGTTCAACAGTCTGTGTGTTGCTTGTGTGGTCAAGTTCCATTAAAGTCTATTAAATTCTGTTAAAAAAAGAAGTTATGAGTACTAGTAAAATTGGCAAGGGACAAAAGGTGATTAAATAATAATGCTTTCACAGATCTCATTAGAAGCAGAGAGAAAATTTGCAATATTGGGTCCTGAGTAATACTGGGTCCTAAGCCAAAATTTGCAATATTGGGTCCTTAGTTTTAGATATAAGTACATTATCATGTGGAAACATTTTTTTTTTTTTAAATTAGAAAAGTATTATATTTTAGCTAATTTTACCAGTAGGACATATATTTGGGACTCTAGGGTGACAAGTTGTCAACTGCTAGGTCACTGCTGTAGACTGCATACTTCGAGTTAACACTCAAGTTTATAAGGAAAGCTTTTATATGGATTTAGGTTAGCAAGTACAACACACATTTCCTTTTAATCTTGCTCAGCGAAATCTTACATAAAATAAAAAGGACCTTGAGGAAGATGTGTAAAGAGAAATACACAGCTCAAAGAGTTAAAGCTGTACACAGCTGAGAACAAGGTGTAGTATGAGGGGGGCCCAACAACCTTTATAATATTGGGTAAAGCAACCTGTTCTACTTAAGTTGCACAAAGATGGGGCAAGGAAAAATGGGTCAGACTATGGGCTTTCTATTGTATTTTATCAATACCCTGAACTTGTCAGTGTTTGCTTGATTTGCCTCTCCATCTTTGTTTTTTGTTGAGAAAAAAATTAAAAATTGATTAAAATTCAAAAAGAGGTGAAAATGCTTTTAAAATATGGAAATCCTGTGGTGTACCTCTCTGAAAACAATGTATATCTATATATAGATGTATGCATATGTTTATGTATGTGTGTAAATAAAGATGCTATGTATATTTTGGATTAAGCAGAGGGATGTGGATTTAACAGATAAATAGATATTAGGTCAATTCTTTCTCACAAGACTTTATTAGAACTTTATTGTGATTATTTTAGGCAGAAGTGCCCAGCCAGCCAGTGGTGCTACAGTCACCATAACCTACTGTGCCTCTGGTTGTGCACCGGCTGACCTTCCTCCAATGCAATAACCAAGTGTGTCTCCAGAAGCCATCTCTTCCACTGCTTGAGGACAGTGGCGGTGGGGAAAGGTGTCTCAGGGATAGCCTGCATGTTCTGGCTACGGTTCCCACCGGCCTGCAATGCCGTAGCCTCCTCCTCCCCTGACATCATGTTTCTTTCCTCCCAGTTTGTCCCTTAAGTTGCCCACATCGAACCTTGAATGAAATGTGAGCAGCTCAGCAACAACGTTGGTTGCCTTGGGTATTAAGGTCTTGAGCTATTATGCTGCAGCCAGAGAAGGACACGTGGTGAAATTTTGCAATGTCTTTCGAGGGCTGAAACATTGCTTTTAAGATAAAAAGAGCTGCAGTGGTCAGCAACAAACCCCCCAGCCCTCCCCCCCTCCAAAAAAATCCCACAGCAAACTACTGAAAAAAACTAGAAGAAGAAATAATTAATACTAGCACTGACTAGTGCTGTAGCATAGGAATGGTCATGGATCTGTGCTGAGACCTGGAGGAGTCATTCTGAGTTTGTCTATCCTTGTGTAGCTAGTAACACTCCGGAGAGTGAATAGACTTGTCAAATGTAGAGGAGGAATATCTGGTTTTCTCTGAGGTGTAAATACAAATGTCTGTTTTCAAGCAAAAGACAGGCATGAAAAGTTAATCTGCAGGGTGTCAAATCAATCAACTGCATTGGCTTGAAATAAGAATGTTAAAAAAAAGAACAACTTAATGAAAAGATGATTGTTCCTATTGCTCTTTCCACTCACATATGTTCTTCTCCCCAAAAGCTACTGAGTTGTCTGTCTGGGCTGCCGTGTTTTCCTGTAGGTCCCTTGAGACACTCCTTACCCCGTTCCTATTTCCCCCTGGTCATACCAGCTTAACAATTGTAAAGACAAATGAGGCAGAATTTGCCTGAATTGACTGCTGTTCTTGAATCAGTTCACCAGTGGGGCCCACTGTTGGGCCCTAAAGATGGTTAAATGGCATCATCTCTGAAGAGAGTAATGATGAAAAACAGATGAAGGCAGTGCTCCCACACAGTGAATTCTGTCAAGTTATTCCCATGTCAGTGGGAATATTCACCACCAGTGAATTGCCATGGTCAGCTCATTGCTGGTAAGCTGCCTGAGGTTTGTCTCAGACAGAAGTCCTGGAAGTGTCAAAACTCTATTCTTAAATAATGTTCCCTGTCTATCTCAGCAGCAGAGCCTAATCCTGTGGTATACATTCAGCCTCAGGCAAGCCACTGAGCACAGTGTGACATTCACTGAAGAGAGAAAGAATGGTTTGTGACTGTGTCTTTATGTGAGAAATGGCCCTGTGCGAGCAGAGTTTGCAGGTGTAGAGATAGCACGGGCAGAGTGACCTTGCAGAATGTGGAACGTCCCTGGCCTCAGTCCAGGAGGAACCAGGAATGTAAACATTATTGCTACTGTATATTAGAGAGCTGTCCGGGATAATAAAGGAGAAAGCTTGCTTATCACTCAAATTGAGTCGTGTCTTGCTTTCCCTCGCCCGACTCGTTCCAACATTCTGGCGCCCGAACAGGGACCCTGACCGAAGAGCGGGGGGTCTTCGAGGAGCGACGCCAAGGGCGAGTGCGGAGAAGCACCGGCTAGCAGCGAAACCGGGGGCGAAAGATCGGCTGAGCAGTGGGTCCGTATCCGCGCCTGGGCTGAGGACAGACGTCAGGTCTGCCGTCCGCAAAGGCTACACTCCGGAAGCTGCAAGGACGAGCCAGAGGGTGATCCTGGACAAGGCAAAATAAGCCGACCGGCCAAAAAATGGAGCGAGAGGTAGCCTGTAAATTGCTTATGTGCTTTTTAGAAAAGCGGGGAATAGAGGGTCTTAAGCATGTCCCAGGGTTAGTTGCCTTAGGGAAGGTTAAAGGATTCTTTAAGGATC
>VXAD01002625.1:563656-666083 GCA_013399195.1 Dicrurus megarhynchus | reverse complement strand
ATGTGGTTATCGTGGGCTAATGCTACTAGACAACAGGAGTTTTGTTTAAGTTTGCAGACTGCTGGAACACGTTTTCGTACTTGCTTAATTGGGGTACTGCTTATAGATTAGTTAGTGTATAGCTGCTTAGCTAGAGAGTTGAAGAAGGTACAAGATCAGGTGCTGCTCGCCCAAAATGAAAAAGGGGGAATTGTGAGAAAATGGCCCTGTGCGAGCAGAGTTTGCAGGTGTAGAGATAGCACGGGCAGAGTGACCTTGCAGAATGTGGAACGTCCCTGGCCTCAGTCCAGGAGGAACCAGGAACGTAAACATTATTGCTACTGTATATTAGAGAGCTGTCCGGGATAATAAAGGAGAAAGCTTGCTTATCACTCAAATTGAGTCGTGTCTTGCTTTCCCTCGCCCGACTCGTTCCAACATCTTTATATGCCCAAACAGTTACAGGGTCTGATGCAGGGTGTGTTAAATGGAATAAGCATGTGCCTAGTCTTGCTGTTGAGGTCACTTCAGTTTGCTTCAATTAGTTTTCTTTAACATAACCCAGGCACTACTTTATCACATCTGTTTTGTGCCTACAAAGCTATGCAATGGTCAAATGCTCTTCTGCTAGACTGAACTGACTGTGAATTTGAAACCTGTTACCCATTTGCTGTTTATTCTTTTTCTCCCCTCTTACAGGTTGTATTTACTTCCTTTGCTGTTGTTTTATTGTTGTTGCTGTTTGCTTGTTTGTATAATGAAGGGTTATTTACTGGAAAAGGTCACTGCTGATCTTCCTTTAAATATTCCAGGTTCAGAAATCTCTTGCAGCACTTGAAACTTATGGGTTTTGTGATGAAGGCATTCAGATGCAGCACCTTGCGATAACGGTGTTGTGATCTATAGGACAATACTGCCTAAGAACTGCCTGAGGCAAGTGATGTCTTCAAGCGAATTCTCTGTCCCTTACTCTAATGGGATGTAAGCTGTAAAATGTAAGCTAATGGCATCATCCTCACCTTTAACCTCTCTTCTGAATGCAAATAGATGTTATCAGGAGTGTTAAGCAGGGGTCGCTTAATGCTTATGGGAACACTATGCTTTTGTATTTTATGTCCTGCCTGGCAGCTGTTTGAAAAGGTGTGCTGCTGCAGCCATAGATCACTTCTTTTTTTTCTGTATTTTTTTTTCACAGAAAACACTGACTTCTAGTCAGTGCAAAGTAGGAGTGTCTCAAAGGTTATATAATTTTCAATTAGAGTGCTGTGTGCATGAAAATATTTTGGAGAAGGGGACATCACATTTCAGTTTTCTTGGGGGATTTACCTTGGTACTCAAAGTAATTGTCAGTAAATTAATCACCATTATTTTGCTTAAACTCTTGATGAATAGTCTGACTTTCAGCTGCCAGAACTCTGCCTCAGAGAACAGCTACACAGTTACACAGTTAAATAGTTACGTGGTACAATCACAAAGTAGGGATGGGGTGAGGAAATCACCCGAAACGCAGACAAACTGACTTGCTGGCTTCTGCCTTTCCCGAGGGGAGAGTCTGAAGCTCCAGCGTAGTGGTGGCCATAGGAGGCAATGGGAAAGGGAGAGCTCATACATGGAGGAGATGAGAAGAGAGGTGGCGAGAGAAAAGGTCTGTGAGAAAACATGTTGCTCTGACTGAATTAGAACCTTCTAAAATCAGAACCTTGAGCCAGATATGTACTTTTAAAAGATAATGTAAGACTGCTATTCTGTTCAATGTAGTGCAGCAGAATTAATTCAGAGTAGAATGAAGATGAGCAGTGGAAGAATGAAGATGCTTGTAAATATCAAGAAATAATGATTTTAAAAAAATCACTAAAATTTTACAGTGTAACCTTTTAAATATTAAAAAAAGCCCTCTGTATTTGATGCTTGTAAGCCAAATTTCAGTGCATTGAGAATTTTTACTGCACAGCTATAAACCCATGAAAATAAATTTTATAATATAAATCCCAGGAGGACTATAACCATACCATGGCAAACAAGATACTTCAATAAAAAGTGCCTTAGAGTTGGAGCTGAAATTTACTGCAAATAGTAATTTAGTCTGACAGTGCAAGTATGTTGCAAGATAAAAAGAAAAAGAGTGAGCCAGATGGGAAGTGCTTAGCATAAAGGAAGGTCCAAGAGAAAAATAAAGTCAGATAACTGGTTTTCAATCTGGTTTGAATTAAAAAAAATAAAGGTGATAAATCTGTAACTTTTTCAATGTCTCTATGCAAACCTTCTAAATGTGACTAAATGAAAGAAAGGTGCAGATAATATCCACTGACTGAAACACCCTGCTCAGGAGAGAACAGAGGTCTGCTAGATGGCAGCAGTGATGTTTGTCATTTGGTATCTTCATGTTTTGAGTTGTTTTGTTGTTTTTTATTTCAAAATAAAACAAAATTAGACACCAGCATACTTATTGTGCATTAAAGAAAGACATGAATATGTTCAGTTGTCCCGCCTTCTTTGGCAGAAGCGGAAACTAGGCACCATGCAGCCCAGTTTCGAAGGCTTCAGGATGTGCTTGGTCAAAACAGGGACCAGACATACTCCTGGGGATTTTTGTTTGTTTGGTTGGTTGGTTGGTTTTGGTTTTTGTTTTTGTGTTTTTTCTTTGTTTGGTTTTGGTTTGTTTGGGTTTTCTTTTTTGTTTGTTTTGTTTTGGGTTTTTTTTGTGGAAACAGACGCCTGATCAGGGTAAGCATCTGTTTAAGACATGAACTGCTATGACTTTTGCTGATGGTAGGTGAGCCCTGCTTCGTTTTTTAGCTATATGGAAGAGAAAATCAGTAATTAATGACTTGAAGAAAATTTTGACCCAGGATTTTTAGGACTTTAATGTTGAATATAATTTGAAACTACACTCCTTGCTCCTAGGAGAGCACACCAGAGAGGGAAGGGGAAGGCAGCATTTTCTATAGGGATCCTGTGGAGAAGAGAAAGGAAAGCAAGAGGCAGAAAGAACCCTGAGGCAAAGGAAAAAGGGCTTCCACTTGAATCTGTAGTTGTTTATATGGCTATGTTTCTTTACAATGAGCTCACCTATGAAATCTATAAACAACGTGTATCACCTAGGAAAGAGTCCAATAGCAGCAGTAAATGGCATTTTATGGTATGACACTGCTTTGTTTGTAACTGACTAAGACCTAATACTCATTAAAATACGCTTTTGTCACTCACAGAGTTCTTAGATTATCAAGCCTTTACAGACCACTCAGGTCTGTAATAATACGACGTGTGATTGATTTCTGAGGGTTTTCCTCAGGTCTTTGGTATTCACTGTTTACCCATGTTCTCCCATCCTGTCCAGACAGTAAGTACACCTCATTTGTTCCAGATAGGTAGCTGAATATGAAAACTACTAATCCCAGCCAGCAAAGCTGGCAGTGCAATTATGTCTTGATACATATAATGGAGGAAACTTGAGTGCATCTGAAGGAGCTGAGCTGCTGCAGTTAATCTACCATGTGTGGTGACTAAAGCCTTTGGAGAACTGAAAGTGAAATGAAAACCCTGCACTAGGACTTCAGTGAGAGGATTTTAGATTTTGCCAAAATATTGATTCTGCAGGCAGTATAAAGTGTGAACAAAGATATTAGATTACTTTTTTCCACACCTTTGACTTGGGAGGAATGATGATGTGATTTTTGTGTAGAAAACTGATCGATGATCATGCCCTGTCAATGGATTGTAATGGGCAAATAAGATAAATCAGAGAAGAAATCATGTTTTCATAGTATTTGTTCCAAGACTGATTCTGTGAATCAGTTTTAAAGCATGTATTACTTCAAAGATATTTCTAGTTGCAACATCTTATTAATCCTCAGAACTTTTTGAATGAGCATAAATTAACTGTAACATTGAAATAAACCTGGGACAATGGGGTATTTCTGTTACTCTAGTACAGCTTTTTTGTTGTTCTTATGCCATAGTTTTCACTGTGAATTGTGCCACTGAGTCAGTTAAAAATTATAGAAATAAAAAATTGTACCCTTACATTAATTTGAATTAGAAAACAGGAGTTGAGATACAATGGAAAGTAAAGGACCTTTGAGTCATCATTCATACTATTGCAAGTACTGCCTCATGACATTTCTTTCACAACCTGATCAACGTGTGTCTTGGGAGTAGTACAGCAAATTATTAAATAGGAATTTTTTGGGGAACCATGTTTTTCTGAGAGGTCACACTCTAATTTGAAGCATGGATTGATTTATGGATGGTGTGTACCCCTTTGCCTTTGGAAAACACTGTCCAGTGGCTTACACAGCACTTTTCCCTATTGTTGTTAACTCCTTTCTGGACAAGTACATCTCCTGTCAGTATATCTTTTGCTGGCTGAAAAAAATTCTCTGTCCTTGTTAAGCAGATATACTTCCTTTCCCAGATGCAGCAGCACTACATGAAGAGACTCCCATCCTCTCATTTCCTCCTTCCAAGAAAACTAAAATCCACTACTGTCTACCAGCAGAGTTACTGACGAGACAGCACCTTGAATTGTCTTTGTGAATCTGTTTTTGTCGATTGCAAGTTAAATTGGGAAAGGTGGTAACTATTTCAAGTGACTGAAATAGATTAGGAAGTGTTCACCAAATCAACCTTCATTAGCATCCATTAGAGAGCTGTAATGTCTAGTAGGGAAATGGTCATGGTTAACTTGGAGGGGTCTGGGAGAGACCTTCTTAAACCAGCACAGCATTGCTTAGGAGCCATGTATATATACACACACATATGTGGGCTTCTCTGTGTGAATTATTTAGATGAGCTTGTCCTTTTAACCCAGTTCTTCAGCTGGGCCTGCATAAGATAGAGTGAGCCCCGGCGAGCAAGTTGCTCATTTGTACTTAGAGCATTCAGTTTCTCCTGACTGCCAACACTGATGAGTCATATGCAGATTTCATTTCATCCGAGTTGCTCACAACTTTGAAAAGAAAATCGTTGTTTGTGCCAATGAGATATTTTTACCCTAAAATGTCTGTTAACTAAAGCAGTATTGATAACTTTGAATGGGTAGCGGGTGAATATTTTCTAACTGGATGTTTTGAGGGGGGAATATTTTCACTGTTTTTGTCTTTCAGTAGTGGTAGCTGTTTTACAAGGTGGATAGCAGCTCTGTACACCAAAAATGTCTTACAGGGAAGAGAAAGATACAAAAATTGTAAGTGGTGCTAGAGTAGAATATGCTCATTTATCTGTTTAACTTCATTTATATTTAGAGAGGCAAGAATAACTTACTCCTATGTTGATGCTTCATACTGGTTTATTTGGTTTCAGATACTCTTTATATCAAAAATATAATTTCTCTTTTACAAAATGATACTTGGTGCTCTTTTATATTCATTGAGTGCTGGGTGCACTGGTGATCCAGCAGACTGATACACAGTTGAGTAGCATGTTGAATGCACATCTGTCACTAATCCTCTGCAACCTGAACATCCCTCAAAAAGAGAGCATGCAGACTCGTTATAAACAGTGTCATTTCAGGAATTAAATACATATTGTTTGGGAATTAAAATATGTATTTCACAATATAGAGAAATGTGTATGTTCTATAGATAATATACATGTTTAAATGTTTTCCCTGTGATATCTTGGAAGACCTTATTTTGTCTGTTTGCTTTTTTTTGCTTTTCTTTTTTTAAAATTTCAATTTCAAAACATGTACATTGGTTTTAAAAGTCTCATGAAAGGATTTCCTGGTTCTACTCAGAATCCACTAGGCATTCTAATTTCTTCTTGTGACAGAATATTTTTCAAATGGATGAATACAGGACAGCCAGAAAGGTGGGTCTGTTAAAGTAGGAGAGCAAGTGGTCCAGCTAAGTACTTTAATTAGTTCAGGTAGCCCACTCCATACCTTGTTATGCAGCACAGTCATACCTTTTCATACTTAGCAACTTACAGGGCTGGCAGGTTTTAATATGTGAAATCCAAGAAAAGGTATGAATGGAATCTCTTGGTACTTTTTCACACATTAATTAGAGCTGCATTTAGAGTACTGTCAGAGAAAGGCTGGCTAAAGAACACTTTGATTTTTCACTAAAATCATAAAGGTTAGCTGTTTTTTAATGGTGGTGCGAGCACATCGGGGAAGGTTGCATGGAACGGTGGAAAGTGAGAAATGTGGGGATGGCTCTTCTATTGGCTCTTCCAGCTGAGAGGATCAAAGCCTTGATGAATGAAAGACAGAAAATGAGCATGTTTTATGTACCAAAGCCATGAGTAGAATGAGGACAAGGCTTGTTTTCCTAAGCTCCTTAAGTATCAGGACAGATAATCATGTATTTTTGACAGTTACCTTGCTCAGGCTTTGGCATTGACCTGTATCAGGCCTTCTTTTCACCTTTTTCCTCCTGTCTTGAGTAATCTCAGAGCACCAAGCCTGACAAGAGTTCAAGAAGCATTTGGACAGTGCTCTCAGGGACATGGTGTGACTCCTGGGGCTGTCCTGTGCAGGGCCAGGAGTTGGACTGGTGATCATTGTGGGTCCCTTCCAACTCAGAATATTCTGTGATTCCGTGATCTTTAATATTCTGCAGGCTCAGACTCTGCAGGCTTTTGTTCTCTCCTAGCAACGTCTGCATTTGATTTTTACAAGCAGTTGACGTGTAATTCCTCACAGTCAGTATCTGTTGTTGTGCCTGTTTCTTCTATCTTTAGCTTTAGGAGCACAGTACATCTTTCTAATGCTACCGTGCCTTTATTTATGCAATGTTCATGAGGACAGAACAAGTAAAAAATGACATACCATAATTTTAAAATACTGAATTAAGACTGAAGCTTATAAAACAGACAAACTTTTTTGCTTATGTTGTCTGAACAGTTAAGGAGAATTTTCAGATAAGAACAGGTTGTTTATGATGTTTAATTCTCACTTTGTGTTGTTTCATCATAACCTTTCTGTGTTGCATGGCTTCTTGAGTCCCAAGAGATAGTTGGGTAATTTTTTTTTTTTTCCCTCATAGGACAAGAGGGAAATACAGTAAGGCATTGCTACTTGACTACTGTGTCACATTTTCTGTTGAATTTCATAGTTCAGAAGTTCTTCCCTGAACTGTTTTGATGATGTAAGTCATAATAAATTACATAGGCATTCTTTCATCAAGATAAACCAATAAAAATGTAGAAAAGTAGGAAAGACATTCTGTCATCCTGTAGGGTTTTGTAACTCTCCTCCTTCTACTTTCCATCCTGCATAAATTCTTGCTATTATTCTCACGTCTAGTAGCTAAATAACATATTATTGCTAAGATTTAGCATCCAGTGGTTTCAGAGAATGATTTCTTTTCCTTCAATGGACACCTTATTTTTGTATTGAAGGACAGAGTTTGAAACCTTTAGAGGAGAAGGGTTTAAAAACTGGTTTGGAAATGTGATATTTTCAAGTTCATACATTGCATTTCCTAATAGTTTCATACATTCTTCCTGCATCTAATTTAAAGTTGCTTTGGAAGGGAAAATATTTACATATACATTTTACTTCTTGTTACCTTTACACAAAGTAAGTGCATACCAGGCATAGGGAGAAGAACTGCGGTAAGTTTTCCCTTTGATCTCTTGCCATGGTCAGAACTGTCTCTTTGAGTATGCTAACAGCTCTTCAATTTAGCAAATAATTTGCTTATACTGATAAAATTTCCTACAGGTGACTGAATATAGCAGAAGATTGAGTTATTCCCCATGAAAGCAAAAAGTCTTGAACAGAGCTGTGCAGTGTGCGGGCAGATTTACTTATAATCTTGTGAGCACGCAGGCCTTTTATTTTTTTTCCAAGAAAATGCTTTGATATTTTCACTGGCATCTTAAACATAAGCCTGACATTTTGCCATTAGGAAATAACAGAAAAAAGGAATTAAAAATGGAATAAAAGATCACTAGTGACTGAAAGCTCATACATATATATCAAACAGCCATCACCTCAATGCTCACAAAAGACAGAAACTTCCACTGCCATTGAGAAAACATTTCCAGCTTATAGGGAGACCTACAAAATATCCTCAAAGACTAATCTGGAAGCTAAGCTTTATGTCTGTATCCTTCACAACCAGACGAGTGAAATTATATGGGTACAAAATACTTGTGGAAGAGGCTGCAGTTTATAACCCAGGCAGTTTAATTGCACAGAGCTCTGAATGGCCGTACCTGGCAGAATGGGGGAGGTAATGACTACAGAATGGGTTGAAATATTTTAGCTGAGTTTTTCAGGAAAGAAAATACTAATGATCTGTGAGTTACAACAATTGCTTTAACATGTACTTAGCCTGAAATTTGTTGGTTTGGTTGGACCTAAAGAGGAGCTTGTGTGCCTGAAATATTTTCTATATTTTTTCACTTAAATCAAGTGGTGCAATGAAAATAATATTCTACCATGAAAGACAACGATTTTTTTTTGGTATTTTACTTTTCTTGCGGTCTTGAAATGTTTTGGGCTTGCCTTTTTTTTTTTTTTTTTAATTTGGTACATGTGTTAGTCAAAATGAAAAAACCCAACTCTTTTTATATCTTCTTTAATGATAACTACACAGATCATCCATCAGTTTGGATCCCTTCTATTTAGCAGATAGGCTGTCCATTTGAATCATTGTCATGAATTCCCACAATACGGAATATTTCAAAGTATTTTGAGTACTTAAACCAATACTAAGCATATGCGTCTGCTATGCAGAGTTCTCCTTTTTAGTGATTTGCTTATGAGAAATTAAATAAGGTTGCATTAATATACCATATATAGCATAATTAAATATTACTGAAACATCTGTGACACAGCTTCAAAACAAAACTCTTTTCTTTTCTTGTTTTCTCACAACAGAATCCCAGCAGGGGGCTCCCAGGTAACACAAAAATCTGTAGCAGTCTTAATACACACTTGGTGCCCACACTTGGATGATAGCATGTATTTTATAACTTTCTAAAATTTGAGTTAAATTACTCCTTAGAGTAGTCTTTTTTCTTTTTAAGCCTTTTACTTGAAGCAGGTTTTAGTTGCTGAACTCTTTTGGCTCATCTTGAAGTGTTTCAGTGGGAATTGCTTTTCCTTGCATCTAAAGGTAGATGGTGAAAAGCTGAAATTTTCGCCTTAGATCTTCTAAAAATCTGGCTGATACAGGTCTTGTGCCACTTTAGGCTTAACTCCATCTAATATCCCACAGAGAATTACACTTGGAATCCTTACGCACTTTAGCAATTCTCTGTAGATGGATTAAATGTATACCCTGTATTATCAAATTATATTGAGCAGAATTATCAGTCTCATGTAAAGAAATAATTCACAAAATGAAACATTGCTATAACTTTCTAGAATCCTACCAAAAAAATAAAAGTGCTAATTTTATAGCTTTTTCATTTACTTCTTTCAGTGAAAGACTCAACAACTGGAGACCTTGTAACAAGACAAGTAAGCCAGTAGCCAAATGTATCTGAAATTATGCCAGCTGGGGTCAATGGAATATTTCTTAGGAATTAATCTGACAATCTTTTCTCTCCCCTCTTTCCATATATCTCTGACTAGAGATTTGTCAAAAGTATTTCTTCAGAAACATTTATTCAGGTATGGAAATATTTCTTGCAGAACAGTTCAGGACTAATAAAATAGAAATTGAGATTATTTTTTAATTGGACTCCCAAGGTGTATTCCACAGATGTTTTGTGACAGAAGAAAATAACAAGAAATGGGTTAGACATTATTTGAACTAAATCCTTGCCAATAAAATCTGTGCAACTTTTTCTTTCTGTCCCTTGACCAGGAGATATTAAAACTAATAAATAAAGCATTGAATATATATGTGTGATTTAACTGGATAACTGTTAGGCCTTTAAAAACCTGCTAAATATTAGCTCTCATTTTACTAAAAAATAGCTAGCCTCAAGATATATGGTCTTTTGTTTGTAAAAAGGCTCATCAACAAACCTGAGAACAAGTTTGAAACACCTGGTATCTGCTAATAAACCTCAAAATATTAAGTTTTCCACACCAGATTTACTTTCCAGGTTCTTGATTTACACAAATATAATAGGAACAGGACTGGAAGTAGATTTATGCTTCCAATATAGCCATTTGATCACACTGTCTCACATAGTTTACAAATCCATCTATCTAAAGACTATGAAAAATGCTGTATTTGCAGCCTCCTGTGACCATGCTCTCAGAGGTTGCTAGAGAGGCTCTTCTAAAAGAGACATCAGCAGCATGCATCAGAGCATCAGACAGTTAAACTTCCCAGCCCTGAGAACTTCCAAGAGTTTAACTTCCCCAGGTTTCTTCTGCTTGTGCTGTGATACGTGGGAGATGTCAGCTTACCCTTTGTGTGTAACTTATCTTCTCAGACTAAACTTCTCTGTCTGATGTATACAACTGACGGTAGTGTAAGAGGGCAAAAGTAGCTCTTCTTGGATGACTGGTGTCTCATTGAACTGAGCCTATTGGTACACATGTGGCTTGGAAAAATTTGGCATTTTTTTGTGAATATGAAGAATTGGACAATTTGCATATGTGGAAAACATACAGATTTGCAATAAGGAAGCACCAATAATTTGGATGTGTTTTGATTTGGTTTTAATTGTTATTTTCTAAGAGAAACTAAGTGTAATGAGTGTATATTCCTACTGACCTGACTCTAGAAAGCACGTGTGTGTTTTTTTCAGTTGTGCACTTGTGTTTTATTTAGTAGTTTGTGTTTTATTTTGTGTATGTGTTTTCTGTTGCTGTTGTATCTGGGAGTTTGTTGTTTGTTTTTGTAATGGAATCTCAAGAATTGGAGCCAATGTTTCTGTCAGTGGGACATGTTGCTGGTACTGAGGTTGGAGACTGACTGCTGTGCTACTCTGACCTGTGGGCAGCTACCTCAGCTAAGGTGAAACCAGCCACTCTGGGTGTAGGAAACCCAGGCTGCGGGAGCTGCAGCTGATGTTGCTGCCTGATGATCTACCCAGAGATTGAGGAATGGTTCACTGTCAGCTCAGACCCCTTCGTAGGTCACTCCCACATACATTTACCTACTATAGGTTTTAAGTGCTAAACGATTTTGAAGTTGCTTTGTCCACACTTCGACTATTGCTTTAGGCTCTGAGTAACTCCAGGACTTCTGATATTTCTGGATACTTCCTTGGAAGATCATGTCTAATTATATCTGTAATCCAAAACTACATGAATTGTACTTGAAATACCTACCTCCTGTCTCCTCAGCTTGATTTCCCAGTCTAAGAAAATGAGGTCAGTCTGGCAGTTTAAGACGGGGTTGTATTACCAATGCTGTAACAATACTTGGTAATCCTACCTTACTAATGGCTTTATAAATGAAAGCATTTTATCTGTCACATATTTTGCCTCTTAAAATGAGGCCATTTTGTCCTGGCAGTTATAGCACCATGTATGTTGATACTACAGCAGAAGTGCCAAATACAGGAATGTACTACTGTATTTTATGGAGTAATTAATTTTATATTTTACATTTTATTATACTCAAGGGCTTGGCTGTTATCTAGATTGTGAATTCTCCTGCAGCTACTTTTAAGCCAGGCCAATGATATTTGAGAAGAAAGGCTAATCCTCTTTTTAAGTGGAGGTATTTATAGAAGAGTGAGGGTTAAAGAGAAAATACCTTGCCTGAAAACATTTTTAATGCATTATTATTTGCATCTTTGCACTGTCCTCAAAATATGGTTTTTAATTTATCATAAAATTACTTATAAATACTGCATTTGATTGCTGTAGTGAATCAGATCAGTACAGGGTTACTCTTCACACTAATACCCTTAAACACTTCATAGGGTACCAGCCAACCTTCTGTGTGCTACAGCACAGAGCAGACATGGCCTGATGGCTCCGGGCTTTGTGAGCAAGGGGATGTCTCCAGGAAGAGCAGCCCCCACAACCTGGCATCATTTATTCATTTTCCTTTTTCACTTTTATGTCACTAGTAAACAAGCGGCACCAGCATTTGTTCAGGATTTCAGCAGCTTTTCAGGTAGGGTTCGTTAGGAAAGTGCTTGTCTCTTTGAGAGAACACCTAAATTGAGACTCCTCTCTCTTTTGGCTCTAAGTGCATTCAGTTTGGAGCAGGTCTGGCAAAATATTTGCTATCTCCCCTAGGACCTTAATTAACCTGCCTGATAGAATTATTGCACAAAAATGCTACAGATTGATCCCTCATCCCATATCCCTCTGATTTTTGGCTGAACAACTGTTTCACTGGTGTCATGAATCAACATCAATATAAATGAAATGAGAGTGAGGTTGGTTTTAAGCAGCTAAAAACTTACATTTTGTCCTTCAGTATTAATCGTTCTCAGCATGCTCAAAATTAATAGTAAGTAAGTTGGAAATCTGCAGCGAAGTACAGATTTAATTACCGTCCTTTTAAATTTTTATCATTAGAGAGAATTGCTTTTTATTAAATGGCTTTTTAATGAACTTCAGGATCTGGAAAACACACATAATGTAGTATGTACCAAATGTATGGTGATACAAAATATACTGAAATATGTTAACATATTAGGACTCAGCATAGATCTATTTTATGCACCTGTATATAGCCTTATATAAAAACATACACTAAATGATCTGTACTGCTAACAATATATTTCAGCTATATAAGTTAAATTGCAGTGGTTTTTGAAATGTTTTTGCCTTTTTCTTTCAAAAATACAAGTAAGTATTGTAACTGTATATGTCCATTTGATGTTCCTTGCAAAGTATAAGCAGCAAGAAATGTGTTAAAAATCTAGTATTTCCGGGAAAAAGCAAATATTATGACATTATGCAAATTTAAGCACTAAATTCCAGAGTATGCACATTAAGCATGTGCTGCTTCAATAGTGTGTATCTAACTGGCCACACTGAAACAGCAGGAGTTACGTGGTTCAGTTGTGAAAAGCTTGTGAGGATTTTCTTTCTGGTTACTCAATTAAAAGATATCTCTGCATCTGAGCTTTTGCAGACGTGTAGAGGAGAAAGCTGAGCTAGCAAATACACAAAAGTTCCTATCTCATTTAATGCCTACCCCCTAAAAGCAAGTAAAGAAGGAATTACTTGTAAAAACTTGCCAAAGTGATTCTTAGTCTGTATATAAATTTATTTGAAATACCTCTTGATCAAAAGTACTTCAGTGCTATTCTCTGTCATTAAATTCTTTTTTCACTTGATTTTTGTCTCCCAATATGTCTGAGCCAACTATAATGGTGTTATTTATTAACACTAGAGATTAGCTTTGGTGTGACTGGAGTTCTTTTAAAAGTAAGACATAGTACAAAAAAATTGAAGACCATTTTATTTAGAACTGCAATTTTGATGCAGATCAGGTTGACAGTGAAAGAGTAATAATTTCAAAGTATTGGAAGATATTTGCACTTCCGATATGGTAGAAAAGGAGGACTTGCTCAGATTTAGTAGGCAGAACATAGTCTGTAAAACAGAGGATAAGAAAATAATCCAAAATCTATTTATGCCATGATGGTAAGAGATGATGTGCTGCCTAGAAAATACGTAACCCATACTCTGCAGTGCCTTTCAGCTTTAAAATTAAACAATTGTTAAACATTGTCTAATAATTTTTAATTGTTCTTTCTATAGTATTAATGAGGTTAAATAGCTATTAAAAATATGAATATACTTAAACAGTTGACACATCATTTCAGTAATCTGAATTTGATCTAGAATCTGCTTGAATTAAGTGGTCTTTAAAAAAAGCTTAGTGGGCTTTGCGCTACAAAATGCTTATTTAGTTCTTCAAAGTGCTGTACTTGATAGCTGCTATCAATTACAGCATCTAAGGCTTGTGTTGAAATTCAAGCCTGTGAAGCCAGTTGTGACTCCACCACACTGCTTATGTACTTCAACTACTGATTACAAGAGCCAACGCTCATATATTTAAAGCTGAGTCCATGTTCAGTACTTGTGTGTTACTGCTGTTTTTTTTAATATACTCTCTACAGAGATCAATTCAACCTGAAGTGTTTTCTCGTCTTCCCTATGTATTAAACATTCCTTACGCTATGTATTAAAAATACTGTGTCACATGGAATAAAAACCAAGCTCAGTGAAATTGGAGGAAAAGGTTCTAACTGAAATACAGGGAAATACTTGGTAACTCAGTATATGGAGTTTATGAATAGTTGCTCCTCGCAGAGCTGTGTGTTTCTGCCATGTCTGCTGTACCCTGGGGGCACAAGGGGGGAAGTTTGCTACATGTGCCACTGGAGGGAATTCAGTCCGTGTGCGTCCTCTCCTCAGGGGTGAAGAGAGCACCTCTTACGGGGATGGACAGCCATCGGATTCACCCTGGCTGTTTCTGAGGCTGTTTGTGCTAAAGGAAGACAGCAGGGCTGTCTCTGAGTTACACCTGGGACTTAACCTGGCCTGGTGGCCAGAGAGGACCCCAGCTTTCTTCTTTTTCTTGAGTTTTCAGCCTTCCTTTTCCATTTGTGCTATTTATTAACTACCAATTTGCCACTTAAATTTATTGAGCCTGCTAGCTCAGTTTTGTGTTTGATGCTGACTCAAATCTTGGTGTTTTGGAAGAAGTACTTCTGGTTTGCACATAGAAGCCCATAAGCAGCTGGAAGTTTTCTGACTTACCTGCAGTAGTAAAGGTCTACATAAATTATGCCCCATAAGTTTTAGGTGTTGTACTCACTTTTGTCTTAAATTTCCCCAGTTTCATCTGTGTGCTTTCAATTATATAGTACTACAATGATATCTGTCTCATGTAATCTTAATTGAATGATGTTAAAGAATTATAAAATCCTGTGTTGATTGATATGTTTCATTTTGTATAATAAATGTGTGAGTAAAGTAGTAATGAGATTGCATGGAGTTATTTAAAAGACGTGGCATTTAGGGACATGGTTTAGTGGTAGACACGGCAGTGTGATGTTAATGGTTGGTCTTGATGATCTTAAAGGACCTTTCCAACCTAAACTATTCTATGATTCGGTGATCATCTTGCACCAGCCATGCCATGGCCTTAAAACTGGGTTATAGGCCAGGAAGAGGAGATGACAATAGGATTGACAGAGTGACACAGACAATTCAAACAGTCTGCAATCAGATGAAGGGACAAAGAAGACAATCTTTCTGCCTCAGGATCAATTTGCCATGTCCTTTTCCTCCTTTTTTTATCTTTTGAGTTAGAGGAATGCCCCTAGCAGTGCACTGCCTGTGATAAGGGTCTTACTGACTGCCCAGCAGGCACATATGCTTGTTTAAAGGTCTGTTGGGAAGAAAGTTTGCAGCAGATGCAGTGTGACCTGTTGCAGGCTGAACAGGCATCCAAAATGTGCATCTGAACTGCCCCGCCTCATCCCTACCCCTTCCTAATAGCTGCACATTGAGGAATGTCTTCATTTGCCCATGAATCCTGAAAACTGACCCCCCAAGACTGAAATGTTTTGGGAAGTGGAAGAAATGATGAATAATTGCTTATTTTTGCAAAGTTCTTGTATATTTCTAGGGTTTAAAAATATAAAGGGAGTCCCAAATTGCTGCTTTTGAGTCTTAAAATACTCACGGCTAAATCTCTTTCCATTGACACATGGAAGAAATATTTTGTAGCATTTTTAAAATTATCATCTAATAAAATGCTCCTTTATAATTTGCTCTGCATTTTTTCTGTAGTGAAATGAAGTGTAGCTTTTTATTTCACTATATAGATGACATGGCTTTTTATTATTTAGAATAACTGCAGTCTTTTTTCTTGGTTGGAACTGTTTAGCAACACAAGTAGGACAATCTATTGAGTACCAGTGTAAATAGGCTCCTTGTTGCCATGATGGGTTGTCCTCAAAAGGACTCAAGAACTGAGTCTTTAAGGAAATGCATGAAGGTGTTTGAAGGAAAGCCAAAACTCCATAGTTCCAAATCATGGCAATGCAAAAGCAATCCACAAACTATTAAAATTTCACTGCAATAAAAGATGTAAACAACTGTCTAGCAAATTTCTTTAGTAACACTCTCAGCTATATTGCCAAAATTGAGGTAGTAAAAAGGCAGGTTTCCACTAAAATTCACTTTCAAGATTATACTAAAAACTAAACATTCTGCATTTAAATACAGCTTTTCTTGTGTTCCACCTCTGGGATATGCTTCCATGGATATTGCATGAGTAAGAAGTTAGTAAATCCAATGTTAAATTGATCAATTCTCATTTGTGAATTGGTTGGAGATAGGTGAATTTGTCTGTCAGTGTTCGCATCACAGAAAACTTTCTCTGTGTAAGAAATGGTGAAATAAATCCTTATGTTGAGGACAAAGATTATTCTTCCCCTCGTCCTCTTGCAGTTGTAGCAGTGCCTAGCAAAGCGGCATCCTCTGCTGCAGCAGTATAAAAATGTGTGGTCTCAGTGAAACCAGAAGTTTTAGATGCTCCAAACCAGCTCTTCACATCTTGTCATGATATGCTCAGTCCCCCTGCCTTGAAATAAAGAATTGCTCTAATGAAAGGCGGGTATGCGTCTGAACATCAGAAGGGAGAGAAATCTGTGTACAGGTGTTGCTGAAGGTACATTACACTTCTTAACAACCAACTCTTCTGAAGGACATGCTCCTTCCAATACACCACATGAAATTCTGCTGTTGTTTATTGTGAGGCAATGTCACGATAAAAGAACAGATGTCTCCAAAGCAAAAAGGTGTCATTGTTCTGCTAGTGAAAATCTGAGAAGAATTAAGCCGTGGCATAAAATACTAGGAAAGGATGATTTAAATCAGAGCTTCCATTCCTGACATAATGACGTAAGAATTTGAATACAGAATTCAATACAACAAATTATTAATGGTTCCTTAAATATCTCAAAGACACATTACATGTCTAGCATCTTACTTGGGAAAGGGGGAGAAAGGAGAAGCAAAAGAAGCAACAGTATGTATTGGTTTAAGAATCCAGAGCTTTCAGAGGGATTTCTAGAGACTCTTGCCTGAACAGGAAACAAAAGTAGTGAGAGACACTGCTAGCACCAGAAGGGTTAGAGCTAATGGGATCCAATTACTTGTTAAAAATGGGGAAGAAAAAAACATAATCCAGTATTTTATCAGCTGTACTGGCACCAGGCTGGAACTGTCTCATACACCAGCCCCAAAGTGCTGCAGGTTTGCACATTGACCCAAAGGGATTTTTTTCTTTCTCTAAGAAGCAGGTGGCTATGCCACAGAAAATTATAATAGCTGCTGGTGGGAGTACTTGATAGAAACTGAAGAATCACCATCTTCAGGTACATAATACGCAACAGTGACACTCAACTTCCCTGGCATATTTGAAATGAAATTCAGTGGAAATACTACCATGGAGTTAATTGTGTGTGTAGTTCTTGGGTGAAAGGATGAAAGAGTTACTTGGTTGGTAAAGTTATGCATTTTTTACTACTGTGAACAATTAACAGAACTGGCTTTTGAAGCAAGAGACATAGCAACAATGCACAATTTTAGATGTCAGAAGGCTTAGGAATATTCTGTGTCTGCACAAGTTTATAGCACACATTGTTCTTTAAACTGTGGGGACATAGCAGCTGAAAGTTACTGGAAAAAATAGCTAAAGGGATGTTGAGTTCATCATAGAAATAATACAATAATGGAGACATACTGAAGTGATAATGCTTTGTTACATGATCTAAAACCAGTCCAGTGTATCATGTGCATGTTTCCCTTGTTTATTCATCTGTAAAGCCAAATGGTTAACCTTGGTTTATTCTTCCCCAGCTCTGTTGAGGCTGAACATTGCATCAATGACAAACTACTGTGTACATGGGTGTAAGCAAACAGGTTATTTAGAGCTATTGTGATTGTTCCAATTTTTGTTTAAAGAAGCCAGTAAAATTTCTTAACTGAGCCTGAACAGAAACATTAACTCTGGACTAAAAATAGGAAACCTGTTTGGGGAACAGGAGGCATGATGAAAAGGAAGCATTTAAATCATCCTTGAGACATGGTTTAAAGCCCTGACTAATTTGTGAGGAACTGAGACTCTGGTTGCAGCATAATTGGTATTGTCTTTCTTGTTCAAGTCATGCCAGGCCAATGTTCTGTCTTCAGCAAGGAAAATGAAACTTGCAGGTCACAACCTGTGTGAGAGGTTTGGTGATACTGTCTTCATGCTCTCTACTGCACAGAAGCTAAATCAAGGTAATATGCTGCAAAGTTTCTTTTCTACTTGTGAGATTAGATTGGAACTGTGCTCAAATTTCTGACCGGCAATGCTGAAATTTATCTAAAAACATTTTCTGCAATGTTTTCACATGTTTTGTTTCTTAAGAGGCATATATGTCAATCTGGAATATGAAAAAATTGATGCTTACATGAGCTAAAGGTAACCTATAGGCTGACAGAAGCATATTTATTACCATGAGGAAAGTGACCACTCATAACCAGATGCAAGTTTAGTGCAATAATTGCCATCTGTTGTAGGAAAATTTTTTTAATGTATCTTCACTTCATTTTTTCTTCTGCTCATTTGTTATTTTTGTCTTTGGTTAGATCTTTCTTGTGGGATGGGGACACTACACGTGTTTTCACTGGCAACTACAGGCCAAAGTCTGTTCACCAGATGTGTCTAAACAGCTGCCTTGTCCTTGGAGAAAACATGGTGCATCAGCTTGACTGTGAAAAAGACCTGACAGCTCAGCATCTCTTCCTGCATGTTGTTGATGATGGCAACACTGACAGTGTATACGGGCCCAACTGGCAATGCCTGGCCATACTGCAGCCCGAGACCCTGTGCCTTCTCTGGGCTGAGAAGGTGGGGAAGCCCAGGAACCTGGGAGAGTTGGAGGTTGCTCCTGTGGCAGTGTGCATTGAGGGCATGAAGCAGGAGTGAGGGAGGAGATGGGAATTGCACAGTACTAGACTGCAAGTGAGGGGAACATAGAGTGCCCTTTACATTAGTGTGGGATTTTCTGCCTTGTTTTGTTTTGTTGTTTGTTTTGTTTTCCTACACAAGCAGTGAGGTATTGAATGGAGTATTAACTTGCAGAGCTGCAGCTGTTGCAGAACTGCTGCTTAACTATTCAAGTGTGAACGGCTATTCAATCATATGAACTAACAACCTCATTATGTGAAGGTGACCATCTTTGCTGTGGCCTGAGCACCTCTGAGAGAAAGAGCATGGGCTTTATGCTCAGGCAAGGTCACAGTTTCTCAGCTGCGCTGCTGTTTTGTGGATGAAACGTGGTAGGGCTTGCAGCAGGTTCACCAGATGTGTCACAGCTCCTTGCTATTTCTGCAGAAGGCTGTTATTGATACCTGATGCATGGCATGTGTGTGGAAGCACATCCACAGCATCATTTCAAGGTGTAGTTTATAAAGTGTATATGACTGCTTGTGAGGGAGTGCTTGGCTCTAACACACATTCTTGCCATTGTGCAAATTCTGGAATATAAATAAACTTAGTTCCTGCCCTTAAAAAAGAAAAAAAAAAAGAAAAAAAGAAAAGGAGAAATATTTTGAAATTTTGTCACACCAGACCAAACAGTCCTCTCCTAAAAACTGTCCTGCAGGAGTCAGTTTAATTGAAAGGAACTGTAGGAGACCTGAAGGCAGTGAGGAAGATGTATTCTTCAAATGCTCAAGTTCAGCAGATGATAATGACAGCCTTTGGTCTCACAGCTAATTTCTCATGGGCCCCTCATTTTCTTTTTCACAACTGAAGTAGCAGTTTTACTGTATCAGAACAGATCTGTTTTTTTTAATATTAAAGTGCCTGTGTGGTTGTTGGTAGCAACTGATGCAATGCCTGGGAATCTGACAAGTTCAAAAGTAAACTCACAACTAGCCAAAATAATAGTTTTTAAAGCATATTTTTTTCTTGACAAGCTTGAACTGATGGGTTGGAAGGCCTTTTTTGCATGGTTAGTGCTGTGTTTTAAAAGGTTATGTTTTTATAGGCTAAGAAGTAATTTTAAAATTCTATTTTCACTAAGCTCTAAGTTACACTTCCCCAAATATTGTCTTCATTTTGAATTGCTGCAGCAGTTTGGTTTTTTCTCTAGTTCTATTTTAGGTACAATTCTGAGGTATTTCAGCTAGGTTTTATGCTTTATGACTTCTTTTCTGATTAACTGAACTATGCTTTCCGGTTTATATTCTCCAAACGTTATTTTTACTGTTGAATGATAACAATGATGAAAGGTTGTTTCAGGCAGGCAGTATTATTATATAAGGTATTATATTATTATATAAGGTAGCAAAGCTACCTTAACTTCAAAAATAATACAATAAAGGTCTACTCAGGCTCTGCAGCAATCTCAACAAATAACTTGGCTTAGTTTTAATTTTACAGTCGTGTACCTAATCATTAGATCGTGCCTGTTCACACTTTAGGATATATTTTTTATCTACAGGGGTGAATGTGGTTTGCACTGTATGAAGAAGCAGTTGTGGTGTGAAGAAGCAGTTATAAACCAAGGCGGATTAAAGAAAACCTATACTAAAGCATACAGATAATATTTAAATAGTTTATATAAATTTACAAATACCTCCTTTGTATTCCCTACCAAATGTTGGTCACATTTCTTCAAATGACTCCAAATTTTAATTTCCCACTGTCCTAAAGAGCTGCTGGAGAAAATTTAGAAGGAAAGAAGCATTTGTCTAAGCTGTGATTGATTACCAGGTGAGAACCATAATAATGAACTTTTTAATAGTTTTAGCATACTCAGAAGAGCTGAAAGAAAGAGGCATTAGGCTTTGTTTGCTATGGCTCTAGCTATTAAAGGTAGTGTTGCTGCTATGTGGAAAATCCTTGGGTGTGTTATGGTCGACTAAATGGAGTATGTGGTGACTGACACAGCGGCACTGAGAAACTAGGAAAAAAGGACAGGAAAGTGGCATTGGTTCTACCTGCACTTCTGCCAGCAAAGACATAGAGCTGATTAAAACACCCAACATACCGTAGGCCATAAAGGACTGTCCCATCTGGATGGAGTCGAATCATTCGGTTTTTCACTGTCACCCCATGGACAAATGATTTCTTGTCATTTAGGAAATACGTGTCCGGCACCCAGAGCTGGTCAGCCACTCTGTTGTCCAGAGTCAAGTTCAAAGGTATTCCAGAATAAGAGAGCCTTTTATCCCTCCAGGACTGCTGAAAGTACATGGTCAGTGTGTAGTCCTAGGGAAGAAACAAGAAGGGCTTTTTGTATTTTCATAATGATTAAATGACCAGAAGTTTATTTTTAGCTGAGTCTCAGTAACTGAGTATGAGTTGCAATAGGAAATTTAAGGATCACTAAGGCATTGTTGCCATTAGGCATGATCATGGGTCTTGGCTTGTTCATGTTAGTGTCAAACTTGACACAACTCACCAGTGGCAGTGACTGCACCAGCCTTTCAAAATCTCTTGGCCCAGAGGGAATTCATGGCACATTTGGGTCTCCAGTCTGTGGATCAAACTTGGTTTCTAATTTTTTTTTTTAATGTGAAAAGAGCAGTGGTTAGCTGAGCTCAGCATTGCATAGCACTGAGGATATTCTTCTGATACTCCCTCCCCTCATCCTGAAAGATTCCCCCCACAATCCAGAAAGGCCTAGCCCTCCTCAGAAAGAACAAATACAACCCCAGAACATAATGGGTAACTTCTCATTCCGCCTCAGCTGGAGTTGCCAGATGTAATGACCAGATAGCCAGGCACATCTCGTCTCAGCCTGGGAAATGTGGTGCTTTCTGTTCTTGTCAATTTGATTTTACCATATCAAAATCAACACCTTTTCTTAGCTATCATGTTATAAGTTCAGTGAAACACCATTTATGCAGCCTTGCAGCTTTCAATTTGTCTGAAAAGAAATTGTTCTAAAGGCTTGTGGTCTGATTTACTCTCTTGTATATGCCTTTCTGGGAAATTGGTGATTTTAAAGGTAATCAATTTTTTTCAAGTGGAAAAGCCCATGTAGTTTGTAGGTCATGGATTTCTTAAAAGATGGTTAGAACAGCAGTATGTGGACTATTAGTTTTCTCTTCCTCATCTCCTCCCCCAGCCCTGTTTTCAAGTGACGGGTCACTTTGTCACACATTTTTTATGGTAGAAGTGCATCAAAATCATAGCTATTACTGAAAAAACTGGTCAAGAGTAAGATTTTCTTTTATGTGATAGAAAACCTTACTGCTGTCATTGTCACAAATCCTAGCCTGGACTCTAATTTTTGAAGAAACAGCATAAAAGCTGTCTGATACAATTTGTGCTCTTCATCTTTAGTGGCTTAAGACTGTACCATTGCCATGAAATCAAAGCAGAATTGTAACCTTTCAAAAAGACTTTCTACCTGAAATGTTGCATCCAACAGAGCTATAAACTACAGGCTTACCAGTGAAAGTTGTTAATAAAAATACTGTTTTCCTTGCCCCGGGCCTGTAGTCTTGGTTTTTTTTTTTTTTTTAATGGATGAAATATGATGTATATAAACACCTGATGATCCGTGTTTATATACAAAAGGACAATTACATCCACTGTGAGCACAGACCCCAGATTTACAAGGATTTCATAGATATGCCCTTTTTCAGGTGTGCAAGATGGTTGCTACCCACAACAGACACAAGAGGTTGTATGCTGAAGGTTTGTTCATTTTGTTTGCTGGCCTGGGTCCCTAGGAGGAGGTCAGGACATCTTTGCTTTTCAGACCATACTGCTCGAGCTTGGAACTACAAAGTAATGCAGTGAGGTATTTGCTGTGCTTTGCTGAGTAGGTGATTTAAATTAAATAGTGGTACAGAGGAACGTGAACACCAAGGGGGCAAGCTTTTAAACGTACAACTTGAATACAGGTGGATTAGAAGCATCATTAAAGAGAAGTTTGCCCTTAGTTCCTCTTACACAAACACCAGCTGGGAATTGGATGAGAGAAAATGAAAGCTAAAAAACAAACCAAAAATCAACCAAACAAGAAAAACCAAAACCACACCCCTCCCTCAACACCACAAATACCACTAAAGCCACCACCTAACTATTCTGGTGTAGGTTCATGCGTTGTATCTCTTTCCTAACCTGTCCTATTTCAAGCCTCTTTAGGTAGAAAAGCTTTCACAGATGACTGATAAAATTTGAATCCTCAGTGCTGCACCTGGTATCCTCTACATCTTCTGCCTGATCCAGCAGAGCCTGTGCAGTCTGCAGCATAGATGGAACAGAAATTCCAATTCTACACAATTACCTTTTTTTCTTCTTGGTTTTCTTTATATTTTCACTAGGACTTAAGACTGTTTTTGTGGAATTGTTATGCTGTCCTACAAAAAAGCAAACAATTGAGAGTGGTACTTATGTGATGGTTCTCAAAGCTCAACCAAGAGAAAAACAGCCACGGTAAGCTACAAGAGATCTTAAAGGATGTGATCAAGTGAAAGAAAAAGAAATTGTCTCTTGGCTATGACTACTAGAAGAAGCTGAGTTGCTGTGTTTAGCATCATAGTCTGTTAAGAAATGTTGTTTCATCCAGCTGTGCTTTATACAAAATACTGCTGTTAGCACCACCACAGTAGAGAGAGTGATCCTCTGGTCTGCGATCATGCTATACTATGGAGAAGTATGTGGCAAGCCAGCAAGTGTTAATGAGGAAAACAAATCTGAGTTTCATCCTAAAAGAATCTCAGTGTTTCTTAACTGAGGAAATTATCTATTTTTTTCCATTCCTCAGTACGTGGGGGTATTACTTATTCAGTGTTTTAATAAGAAAAATGGTGTGATGTCATGATTGTGAGAGTCCCTGCTGTGGTAAGTTTGTATTTTAAAAAGCATAGTTAAAGATTGTTTTAATGAAAATCAAATTATATCTGCACTGTAATAACCCACTTTTTATAGTAATAAACTTCCTAATTGCTTTTTAATGGAAAACAGCCTTACCTTTCTTATCTCTCATCAGTGAAGTATAAAATGCTGGCTAGCCACATCTTGGAGGTTTTTGTATTAGTTTTTATATTGTACAGTGGTGCAAGTGAAGTGGGGATTTAATGACTACTTGTCTTCTACCCTGTAAAATTTGCTGGGGATTTTGTGCTTTCAAGCTCTAGAGTATATGAATAATTTCTGAATCTGTCACATCTGTAGTGGTAATTGGCTGCAGAATTTTTTAGCTTTTTATGAAAGCTTCCCAAGATCTCAAGCATCAGTCTAGATATGAAAATAAATCACACTGTGTTTAGCTTTCATATTTAAGAATTTCTATTAATGAGTTAAAAAGGCAGGGCCCAATGTAAAATTAAAAAAAGAGAATCTGTTTCTGCAGCTAACTGTTCTTTCAAATGATTTGTTTTTAAAAATAATCTACTTTTTATAGAAACACACCGAACATTTTTTTTCTGAACTGTACTTTCCATAATTAAAAAAAACTGTATTTCTGCTGAAAAATCATGATATTTCAGTAGATTTAATAGTGCCGTTGATGCTTTCTAAAAGTGCCTCCTTTCATTTTCAGAGCATAGTGAACCTTTAGAGTGGTAAATGTCTGAGCACCAATGATGAAGCTGTTTTGATGTGTATCTGGTCTAGTTTCCATTTTTTATGTGACAAATTTTGATTGATTAGAATGAGATTTTTTTTCTCTTTCTTAGTAATTGTGCAAATTTCTTATTTCTTTGTATCAAACCCGGAATTCGTAAATGTGTTTATGTAGATGTGTACTATAATTTACAAGTAAATCTGTATCAGTGCTTTAATAAGGTGGGTTAGGTTGCTAAGACAAATACGTACATGCTAGTTCTAGGTAAGAGACGTTCTGTGAAAATGTGAGTAAGAGAAGCTAGTCTATTTTACTCAAAATTGCAAGTTATTTTGTAATCTGAATTTAAGCAGCCTCACAGATAAATACTGGCACCAAGCCTCACAGTTCATTTGAGGAATATAAATTTCTATGAAAATGAATGGACCACTGAAGCACATGGTACTCAAAGTTAGATGAACAATTCATACTTCCAGTAAGGAATAGACCGAAGAGTTACCATACAACAATAATTCCTTTTTTATTTCTATTTTTTTTTTTTGTTCCCTATTCTTTCTTTGGTGCAATATGTCTAGATAATGTAAGGGCAATAATGGATATTCTTCTTTCCTGTTAAACGTCTGTAGATTTCTGAAGCCAGAAGAGATACATTAAAATAGTTGAAGAATTTGGACTTGCTGGTAATTTCTACTCTGTGATTTACCAGTTCAGCACAGTAGAATATAATGTGGAATACATTGCTATATTATATCTAACCTTCCAGGAGACACAGAATTAGTACTCCACCATGTTTATCAGCTGAATTATGGTTTCTGTTGGAATAAAAGATGAGTTCACATGTCTGCTGTACTGGTAGTTGTTTTGTCTTTTACAAATTCCGTATTTTAAGGAGAAACTAGGGAATCTTTTAATGTGCAATGTTCAGCTTGGTGATCCAAAACCTTGTTTTTTTCCTTTTTCCAAGGTGGCCTTAATCTAAGCTCTGTTATTATTTCATGTACTGAAAAGCAGTTTAGCATATTGTGATACATTTAAGTAATAACTGAATATCAAAGCACACTCTGAAAGTCTTAACAACTTAAAATGAATATTGTGGATGCAGTTATTAGCAAAATTTAGCAAATGAAATAATATTTTGTGAATATTTAGCTATTCTAGGTCAACAACATGCTAGCTCTATATCTGAGTTCGCACATGAAGGCACTGTGCAGCAAAATGAATACATGAAGTGCACCAATTTCATCCTTCTAATAGACAGCAGTGTATATTAATAATTGTGGAATGCACACTGTACACCCAAACAATCTTAAATTTAAATTTTATCCTGGGGAACCATCCACTAATCAAATATCTGGCAGCCTCACAGAAAATGAGATGCAGTGAAATTCAGATATATTATAACTTAATCAAGACAAACATAACTGAAATTGCAATTTAAAATTAAATATGGAGTGATAATCAGAATATTGACTGCAATAATGCCATAAACGTAGAAAAGCAATATATGTAAATCCTGCTGTGACTGCAAGCTCTTATTAGTTGGGAAAGAGTATTTTCCGTGTTTATCTGATACAAGAATAGGAAGGGCAGAGTTTTGAAAGAATGGTGAATGCTAAATTTGCAAATCGTAAAAAATCATACTCATTCCTACATGGCAAGCACGCTAATGCATCAGAAGCAGCTGTTAGCTGTTCAGCAAGTTAGTTGCCCTACCTTGGAACTCCAAGGAAGATCTATATCCTCACCTGCAAAAGAGCTGCTTTATGGTAAGAGGATACCAACAGTGATGTGGGGTTTTGGGTGTGGAGTTTTGGGATTATGCTTGGAATTCCTGTGTGTGTTTTGTGTTGGGGGTTTTCGCTCGTTTCTTTCAGGGTCTTTTTGGTTCTCCTCCACCTCTTGCCTACCACTGGTGCTCAATTCCCGATACTGCACAGAAATTACGGGAAAAAGTTTTAGCTGAAATTAAGGAGGAAGAATATACTGGTTCTACTCATGTTCTTTTCTAAGAATGTCAGGGGAGCTGCATCTCTTCATTAAATCTGCAGTCCGGCTAAGCAAGGAAGCCGGGGAATTAGGGAGCATGGTACTGAACCAACTGTGCTTGCCTTCCTTTCTAAGGACACAGTTCAGTGTTCCTGTTGTTTTCAATGAAGACTGACGCAGCATATGTTACCCAGTCCTTCTCCTCTTCTATCCAAAGTAGTGGGAAGAGGGGAGAAGGAGCATGTACTCAAATTATTCAGTATTCACTGGCCTGGTTCACAGGAGGCCATGGTTCTTGTGAGCTACACTTCTGACAGGGAAAATGGAACAGAAAGCTACATTGACTCCAAGATAATAGGATAAAAGCCTTCTATTTTCCATAGATGGTGTTTTTTAATGGGATCAGAATTTCCACACAGCAAACTTCAGTTTTGCAGAAATCATGCCTTCCATCAGAAAATTACAAATCATTTGTAGATGTGAGACTTCTGTAGGAGAAAAAGTTGTGCGAGGTCTTGTTAGGCCAAGTGCCAGGTCCTACGCTTTGGTCAAACAGCCCCAGGCAGTGCTACAGGCTGGGGACTGAGTGGCTGGAAAGTGGCCCAGCAGGAAAGGACCTGGGGGTGCTGGTCAACAGCAGCTGAACATGAGCCAGCTGTGCCCAGATGGCCAAGAAGGCCAGTGGCATCCTGGCCTGTATCAGGAATAGTGTGGCCAGCAGGATCAGGACAGTCATCATCCCCCTGTGCTCGGCACTGGTGAGGCTGCACCTCAAGCGCTGTGTTCAAAGTCCCTCACCACAAGAAGGACACTGAGGTGCTGGAGTGAGTCCAGGGAAGGGCAATGGAGCTGGTGAAGGGTTGGGAGTGAAAGTCATATGAGGAGCAGCTGAGGGAGCTGGAGGTGTTTAATCTGGAGAAAAGGAGCCTTGGTGGGACCTTATCTCTCTCTACAACTACCTGAAAGAAGTTGTCAGTCTTTTCTCCCAGGCAACCAGCAACATGGAAAGAAGAAATGGCCTCAAGTTGTACCAGGGAGGTTCAGGTTGGGCACCAGGAAGAATTTCTTCACAGAAAGGGTTTTTAAACATTGGAAAGGACTGCACAGTGAGGTGGTGGGGTCACCATCTCTGGAGGTGTTCAAGAAGCAACCAGATGTGGCACTTGGTGCCATGGTCTAGTTGACAAGGTGGTGACTAGTCAAAGGTTGGACTTGATGATCTCCAAGGTCTTTTCCAACCTAAACGATTCTGTGATTTTTTTATTTTGTTTAATCCAGTTGGTAGTTCCAGTTGCTAGTAAAGTGCCTTGCATTTTTGTTGTTCAAATGTGCTGATAATTCTTCAGGAAAGTGTTTCATAAAACTGTTGGCATTTATAACTTCACAATTATGTATGTGGCATCACAGTTGTGTCTTACAGAAAGAAGCAAAGATCTAGCAGGAATCCATACAGTTGTAATGATGATGCTCTTTATTGCTCAAAGTACAGCCAAGAACAAGATCAGAATCATAATAATGTTGGAAGTGAAGGCATTACTGTATTGGGATCCAGTATTACACCTTGCAGTCAAAGCAGAAGTCCCATGAACTCCAATGGGATAGGAATTGCACCCAATGTCTTCAATCATTACTGGAAAAGCAAAGCAAAAAGCAAAACATTCCTCAGTTGCAACCATAAACGACGTATTTTGTTGCATTTTGTTCAGTGTTTTAGTAATAATACTTAGCAGAAGCAGTAATAAATGCTTCTGACATTTAAATAGGTTGTTATGACAGTTATGTTCCATTGTTTTTGTATTATTTTACATAGAGGAGGGTAAAATCCCAATTTTATCTTGTGTGTTCTGTTTTGCCTCTTGGAGAGAAGACTAAGGACTTCTATACTTTAAAACAATAAACCACTGCCTTGCCCTTTGCTGCCTTTTTCCCCTCTTATTTGAACGTTGCTAACTTGAAGAGCTTTAATGTGCCATTTGCTCTTTGTATAGGAAGAAGAGTGATGATGTTACTTAATACTAACGTGGAACATTTTGATCAGAAGTGGACTTGCCAAAATTTAGCAGGAAAGTAAGGTAGCAGGTAAGCTAGGCTTACAGATGCGTTACTGTTACCCTCACTGCATGCCGGAAGCTCCTTTAAGAAAGGTGGAAAACTACGATACCATTCTCAGCTGCACTTCAAACTGCCAGCTGCATAACCCACTGTCTGTGACAGCAGTGAGATACACCACTGTAACGTTTTTCACAGTTCAAATTCAACACACCATGTCTATCTCAAGTGGCTATGTGAATTGCCAACAAAAGAATCAGAACATGTCCATGGCAGGGTTCGTATTCCTGGAAGGATCAATGAACTACTTTTAGTACCTGTAGGAAACAAGTAATGGTATCTATTCCCACGATATTTGACTTTGCTTTTCAAGCTGCTAGTCTTTTTTTTGTATGGAGGGTAATACTGTCCTAAAGATGCATGAGGGGAGGGGTGGAGAACAAGAAAAATATGGCACAGGAGAGACATACACTTAAGTAAGATGTCTACATAATGAATGCTGGAGTAAAGAAATAAAAGTGTAGTGGCATATACAGTAACTATATTTAATGTGTTCAAGTATTTCTATAGGCGGCAAATAACTGTCCTTCATACTTTGGCTCCAGTGAGGGCACTTGGGGTTTCAGAAAGAACAACTGAAGAGAAAACAAAGGAAAAGAAAAGCTTCTTACTGCCAAGTAGCCCAAAGACCAACATATGTTAATAAAAGCCCACATACATCTTTTAAGAGCAAATGTAGACAGCAGTAAGAGAAAAACATGTTTTCTCTCAGACATTTCTCTCTGTGACACAGCTAAAAACAAGTTTTTGCTAAAACCCCCCAAACAAACCCAAGTGGTCCAGGTGGCCCATACCTGTCTACCTGTGTCTGAGGACTCCAGTTAATGCTCAAGACCAAGTATTGACAATTAAAATGGAAAGTTATTCTAGGTATTATATGCTGCTCTGTGCTGAAGTCCAGAATATTTCAGCATCCTTCTCCTCTGAGTTTTACAAAAACTTGTCTGTTCATGTGCAGGCATGAAAGGGAATGGTGGAATGACATTTGAGGACTGTGACCTTGTGCTCAGGAAGTGCTGTCCTCATCCTCTCTGCAAACAGGTGGAGAAAGCACTCCAAAGGAAAAGAAATTTCAAGCTTTAACTGATGTTCCAAAATATTTCATCCATCTTGGAGATGACGCATCAATACACAGGAGTAGGACTGGGCATTTGGGTGAAAACTGTACTTCCCATGTTTTTGTATGGACTGTATGGAGAGGGCTCCTTACTGGCTGGAAGACTGACTCATGAGTTGGGCATAGGTCAGTTCTCAGGGTCTATCACAAAGAACATGATGTGAGGACTAAAGCAAACTAAGCCAAAGACAGTTGGGAGGATGCAGCACTTTCAAGTTCCCATTAAGGAAAAACATTGTGAAAGAGTGAAGAATTAATTAAACCCCACTTCCCTTGCTACCTATAAGCAAGATAATTGGAAAGCAGCCTGTTTTCTAACAATGGTTGTTGCTGAAGCACTTGATTATTTTTTTCCTTTGTAATTTCCATCTAGCTCAGCAGGGGTGAACTATGAGACCATTACGAAGTGCACTGAACGTCTAAGGAGGATGACACAGTGCTAAGAGCTCAGAAGAATTCCTTGTGGTGTCAGTGCACAGCGCTGCAGGCGAAGCTGAACTGATTGCAATCTTAGAAGCAGATGGGAGAGGTTTGTTGACTTTTGTCTTGAACCCTATTGTATAAGTGCTAACAGTACCAGAAATCTCATCGGAACTGGTCCCAAAGTTAAAGAAAGCACAAGAAAGTCAATATCTGCAATGTAAAAATGAATTGGAGTCACAGGACGAACTAGCTGATCATGTGAAGTTAAAAGAAAATCCCCACAAAGCTTAATTCTGTGTTGTGCAGGGCCTTATCTTAAGCCAAACTTAAAAGTAAGAAATCAGAAGTAGAAACAGCCAACCCTACCTACACTGTTTGGCTGCAGAAGATGCTTAACAATTTAGGAGGAAAGATACACATATCTTAGTATGAGGTTGGGCTAACTTTATAAAAACAGCAACTGACTTTTTCTTTTTAATACCTTAATATATATATAAAATTTATTTTTTACCCATTTAGGAGCAGGAGTTACTTCTATTTCTATGGGTGATTGAAATCTATTTGATTCTGCCTGCCTGGTTCTCAGCTGTCAGTCTACTACATCAATTTTCTTTAGTTTCGAGTAAAGCAGATGGAGGTCAAAGTGACATGCGATGAGTCAGTGGCTCTACCTGGAATAGAAACAGTAATTACATAGCTGCTGCCAGATCCTTAGACTTGTGTATACTCAACTGGGTTTTTTTTGGTGTGCGTGGGTATTTTTGGTTTGGTTTTTTTTTTTTTCTTGACTGGTTAGTTGCTTTGTAGCTTTGTATGTAACTACTACTTTTTTTTCTAAATGCTCAGGACAACTTTGTTTCATTGTTCATTAGGCTTATGATTGAATAGTGTTCTATACAGTGGTCATGATTATGATGACTTACATGACCAGAGATATTTTTCCTGTATATTTTTGGCACCCTGACCGCTTTACAGAATTCTAACCCATAAATGATAGATCAGGCTGACACTCACATTTTGTGCTGCATTTGGAAACCAGGGATAGAGGCACAGCATGACATTTCTCCTTTATAATGACAGTTAAAGCAGAGGTATTTTGTGCTTGGAGTGGACAACACTAAGGGTGTTAGTGACACTCTCATAGTACTAGAAGACTACTGGCTGCTGGTTGCAAAATCCTCTGGGAATTTCTAGTCCAATCTTCTGTTGAAAGCAGGACTGTCACCAACCCTGTCTCAGGATGAGATACTGCTTTCTCTAGCAAATCTTGAAGACCCTCAAGAAGGGGAATTCCACAACATCTGTGGGCACATTCTTCCAGTGCTGCACTACCTTTTTGGTGAGAAATCTTTTCTGACATCTACTCTGACCGTCCCTATGTGCAATTAGTAGTTGCTGCCCTTCATTATTTCACCTGCCACTACTGAGAGTGGTTTTACTGCAATCTTCCCTCCAGGAAACTGAAGGCTGCCAAGAGGTTTGCGTTTGGCTTTTGTCCTTGCCAACCAAACCAAGGCGAGTTCCCACGTCTCTCCTGATAGGTTATGTGCTCAAGGCCCTGGCCACACTGACAGCTCTTCACTAGATCCTTTTCAGTTTCTCAGTATTGGGAAAGAAATGGGAGACACTGTTGTTAAGTGCAGCCTCACCACTACAGAATATGGGAGGGTAATAATTTCCCTCTGTGCTGCCTGTACCCCTGCCAGTGTCACTTAGCATACAGTTTACATGATGACAGTGCCCTTTGTGGCTTGTATTCAGCTGATGCTTAATCTATCAGTTTCCCCATCGGCTGAATTCCAAGTTTCCTGGCTGGACCCAGAGATGGGTATAATGTTTGTTGTTTTTCATATCCCCAGAGACCTCCCTGAGGACACACATTTTTCACCAGGGCAGGCAGCAGTTTTGAAATTATTATCAGTGAACTCCTAATTACCTTTTGACCCATGTTGTATGCCTCTTCTTTTTACAATTAATGTAACTGGAGAAGCCTTTCTTGTTGCCCTCTTTTTACTGTCAGATCCAACTAGGATTTGAAGCAGTATTTTTATGCTTCACAGAATCAAAGACTCATTTAGGTTGGAAGGATCTCATTGAGACTGAGAGAGAATTTGAGACATGAAAGTCAGAGGAAGCCTTAGCTGCTCTCCTGAAATCCAGGGCTGTGATCCTACTTTTTGTCATTTTTCTCTCCTTTCAGATTCCTGAAGTTTACCATCTCATAGTCATTGCAGCTAAGGCTGCCTCTGACTTCCTTATCTCAGAAAAATTTCTTCTTGTAACTACAAGGTCTAGCAGATCATGTTGTCCTGTTAGCTTCTTAGTTACCAAGAAGTTGTCATCAGTGCATTCAAGAAGTCTTCTAGATTACCGGAGCCCTCCTGTATCATCTTTCGGGCAGATACTGCAGTGGTTAGTCTCCCATGAGGAACAGGACCTGTGCATGTGAGACTTCTTCCAGTTCTTGGAAGAAAGTCTCATCTGCATTTTCTTCCTGGTCACAATGTCTATGGTAGATACCCACTACAACAAGGCCAAACAATGTTTGGCTGCTAATCTTGATCCATAAAATGTTGTTTGGCTTCTGATCCATCCCAAGGCAGAGCTCCAAGAATGCCAGCTGTTTTCTCACATAGAGGACATCTCCATTTCCTCTCTTTTCCAGCCAGCTGAACAGTAATCCTTGTTTCTGGTTTCCTTGCCAGTTCTGTTGCCTTATTTCCTCCTCCTCTACGCTCCCTTCTGTGTTTTAGTTCATGAAGAGGCTTCTGTCTTAGCCTGGCAGTTCTGCTGGTGAAATTCTGGCCTTCTTGCATGACACAGTGGATTGTTCCTGGTTTTCTTTAAAATTCAGCCTCATCTCTTTCTGCTTGATGGCTGCTTGCTAGGGAATTTTATGTAGCAATTACCCAAATAAGCCAAATTCTACTGTCCTGATGTTCTGAGTCCTAACTCCACTGCTCACTGTCCCAGCTATCCTCCAGATCCTGAATTCTGTCATGTTGTGGTCACTGCAAACCAAATGTGCTGTAAATACCTGCTTTTCATCTGGGATGTTTTTACAAAAGGCAGCTTGTGGAAAAGCTCTTCCTGTGATTTCTCATGAGCTGCATAATTTAAATATCATTAAGCTGCTTACATGATAATCTAACATCACAGTTGACGGGTTTACAACACTGATGCAGACCTTCTATGGAAAATCTGCTTTTGGCTTTTGCAGGGAATCAGTTTGCCTTAAAATGCATGTATTGTTGACACCAAATCTTCAGACCAGAATGCAGAGTATTTTTAGAGTGTTGATAGAAAAGGACTTTTTGTTTTATTTTTATTTTACTAACAGCATGATCAAATGGATAACTAACGGCCCTGGCCAGTTTAATATGATTAATCTGATTAAACCCTACAAATACAGTGCTGTTGCCAGTCTCATGGGAACCAACATTTCAAAATATTATATAGTATGTGTAGACATTTTAGGAGAAGAAAATAAAACCAAGCAAGAGCAAATAACTCATCTGTCAGTTGGAAAGCATCTGATTAATATTCTTGAGTAGTGATTAGGATATGGAGGTGCAGGCTCTCTTTCCTGCAAAATATGTAACTAGGGAGAACATGAGATTAGTAATTATTTGAAGAACTGAGTAGCTTAGTGCAGAAAATTGGGATTGGTGCCAATATACTGAAAATCTGGGAAAGTGTCTTTATGCAAATAACTTTATAAATAAAGTAAACCTCAAAATCAGTTTTATTTAATGCTTGGGACAGTAAAGCCTCTCTCTGAGACTGAAGTTTCAGAAGGATTTCACCTCAGTGAAGCCCCAGACAGCTGCTACTTCCATCCCTTCCTGTGTGACCGCACACATTTGAATAGCTGGTTAGGAAGTGGAAGGAATCCAGGTTAGAGATGAACTTTGTCATTACTATTTTTGCACGGTGTTTTTTATGTAAGTGAATTCCTTGATCCTGTCTCCACCACCAATGGCTACCCAAGCAGTGGTTCTGGGGCAGGAAAGGACAACTAAGAGTGAAGGACGAAGGCAAAGCAGCTTTGCAGAGCAGCTCAGAGCGGCTGTGAAACTATAGCTCTGGAGTGAGATTTCCAGTCCTAAGAATGAGGCAGGAAAAACTACAAGACTTGTGAAAGATCCCAGAACACTGCTCTCAGTCAAGGCAATTTTCAAGTTTTCTAGTCAGAGGAGGCCAGGGTGAACCAGAATGAGTTAGCAGTGCAGTGCCAGGCATGAGGCTACAGCAGAAACTGGGGTTAGTAGCTATGTACTGCTGTTCTACAGCATCAAGTCAGAGTGACAGAAGCAGCTCAGATCTATTGCCAGGGATGCACCAATCCTTCTTAAATGACGGTGCCACCCAAGCATCTAGTGGGTTGGCATCTAGTAGCCTATCTGCTCTCTCATATTTGCTGTGTAAGTTTATTAGTGTTTTCACAGTATTAAAATACCATAGGAGCTCAGCAGCCAGTCAACAGTTTCAGAATTACCTTGCCTTTGTCTGCTCGTTTATTAACTTGGGGAAAAAAAAATTAGCATCCACAACATTTGAAAAAGAAGCGAAGAAAGACACTCTTGACTCTTCAGCTTTCCCTGGTTTGCTACAGCCTGCTACAGAATGTTGAGGTGCTGTTGTGAAGCTTGACCACCACGGTGACCTCTGAGAGGGGCAGATGGAGCCTTGCTGGCAGAAGCAGGGAGGTGGTTTGTTGAGTTCTTGTCTGGTTTTTGGGTTTTTTTTACCTGTCCCCGTGCTTCTGAAATATTCATTTTTCGGTCCATCTAGAAAGGTCAGCAGAAGTACACGTAACACTTCTCTTGCACATAGCTTCACTTCCCTTGGTGCTTTTTGGAGACAGCTGTGTCACACTATGAAGGATAAAGTTAAAACATCTAAAAAGAGACTCATGCGTGATGATCACTGGCGCAGATGGCGTAAGTCTGGTGTGTCCTGGTGCCCTGAATTTATTGCAACTGATATGATACATACTAGAGGGACTATTGAGGGCTGAGGGATCCTAAATCCGTGGGTTGTTGGCCAAGCAATGTTTTCTTCTGAAGCTTTAATTTCTGGAGTCATTGTAGAGCCTTAACTGTGTCAACTAAAAGTCCTCACGAATATTTTTCCATTTAGAAACAAGCAAACAGCTTTTTGTTACTGGTAAGTTTTCACTGTTTTGCAAATTAGACAGTTTCAATCCAAGAGAGGAAGGGAAATTCAGTGTGTTTTCAGGAGTGAAACAGGCATTTCAAATTGTTCTTATGCATTTATTCCTCCTTCTACAAATATGACTGCTTTTCTGTTTCTTCTTCTTAATGCTTCCACTGTGTAGCAAGACTAATTTTCCACTAAAATAGACTTGTATTCAGCCAGAGAAGCTCTACATGCAGCTGGCCAAACTGTGAAGACTAGGTCTGTGACACTATTGTTCAAAGCTAAAGTGTAGTATTTTTTCACCTACAGCCTTTTGTGGGACTGGTTTAACTTCTTGCACAACTAATCATAAGTGCTATTATCAGAGTAGTATGAAGAGTAGAGGTCCAGAAGGCTTGGCTTTTCTGAAGACAGTGTTGATAAATGAGGTGTTTGTGGACACAAATGGAGACCAAGGTCAGTGAAACAGCACTCCTGTAGAGGAGTAAATTATGGGACGGATGTAAGTTTTTTCCTCTTGCCACCTACAAAAAGAGTCTGTCGCAAGAAGGGGATGATAGTGAGAAACTGAAAAGGGGGAACTCCTGAGACAGAAGATCAGTTGTTTGGAAGTTTTGGTGCACAGCAGAGGTGACCAAATCATGCCATTGTTCATGGTATGAGCAACAATGCAGATGATGGGCAGGTATTTCTTCTTTGTGGTATTGGCGATGAGTCTTGCTAATCTTCAGTATGATAAAATAGCTCTGCGTGGTGACTTCTAATCAGAGGTAAGGCCTTCACAGGCAAGGAGATAAATGAAGCTACAGCACAAAATAGGATGCAGCAACATGCCATGCAGCAAGAAAATACTTGAAGCGATATGGCAAGTGCCTTCAGTTAAAGTTCCTGATAGTAACGGTGTAGGTAAAGTCAAGTATGGGTTTAGTAAAATGAACCCTTTCCATATTTTGCCTCTTATTTGTCTTACTTAATCACATAAATCATTATTAAATAGTTACAGAACCAGTGGGTTTGCATCAGTAGACACTGAATCCTTGGAGATAAACATGCTGGCTAGTCACAAGACTCTCCAGATGGGTATGTTTTACCTGAATGGATTTGTAGTTTTTCACTTATTTATAGCAGGATTGGCTTTTAGATCTGTTAGGGTATAGTAATAAATTTACTGAACTACAAAATAACTTATCCTTCTGCTTGCTTTCTGCTAATTACAACATCTTAAGATATCTCAGGATAGTATGAACATCTGTTCCCTGAAGATCAACTCTTCTCAGACGATAATTATAGAACTAATGAATGGAGTGGAGAATGGAGTTTGGGAAACAACAAGGAACAGCTCTGCCTCTCTTCGCTCTCACCTTAGCACATTCCTTTCACTACCCTAACTTTCTAACATACCTTACAGCAAACTTTCCAGATGCAATAGTCCATTTTCTTTGGAAAAGGATAGAAAATCAGATAGTGGCTCTGGGACTTGAACACCTTGCTCTAACGGTGTTAGCAGATTATCAGAAGCAGACAGTCCTGCCTCCTTTTTCCACCTACTCTGAACCCTAGAGCACAATACCAGAAACAAATCTCCAGCATTCACCAGTGTTGTCAGGGGGAGATCTCCTATAATTTCTCATAACTTGAGTGAAATAGATTACTCTTCTAGTATGCATTTCAGTTTGCTATTTTTAGTGATAGAAGTGACACCTAATTTGCACTTGTTAAAACAGGCTTACGAAAGTGTGTTGTAAATAAATCTTGGGAAGAATATAAATTAGCATGGTTCAGGGTAAAATAGCTTCCCTTTTGTGGGTCAGAATGAAAATAATGTTGGGGGGAGACTGTTCCGCTTCTCTGTGTTGGAGGATTCTGGTACTTTTTTATATAGTATTGGATGTTGGCTGCAGTGGAGACAGGACTGTAAATGGACACCAAGTCTTAGACATCATGACAGCCCTCTTGTTCTAAGACAGATGAATGTTAACTCTTGGGTCTCTCCTAGATTACAGATGTGATAAAATAGACAAACAAATGTTGGTATATTGAGCAGTGAAATAGCTGCAGATGAGTTAGAGCTTTGTGGCTTCTGCAAGAAACATGTATATAGGTAATGTAATCCTACTGAGAATGTGTACAGGACAGGATGGGAGAATAGCTTGGTGGCAAAATGAAATTCAGTAGGCTTAATAGGTATTGTACATGGTCTGCTGCAATGGTAGCTGCCACAGTTTTATGACATGGATAATACTCATGTCTCAGCTCCAGGGGAGCAACTAAGACAGCGTAGTCCCTGCCCAGCACTTGCTTTTTTATCATATATCCTCTCCTGTATCACTAACCTGATGTTTGGGCAAAGCCTTTCTGTGATGGGGATATCTGTTATGTTAGTGTTCTGTGTACTGTGAGAACAGTATTTCTCCCTTTTTGTATTTACAGGAAGAGTTCTTGTTCTTTAATCCTGATTTCAGTCAGTTTTTAATCGCATTCCTTCTTCAAATTCTCTCTGTAAAGATTGCTTGTCATAAAGCTACCTATTTCCTACAGTATCAATGTAGATTCAGCAGTAGGTGTCAGTTCAATATTGGGTGAACTGTTTAAATCTCTCCCCAAGCCTTTTCCTTCTTCATTTCATGGCGAGTCAAAGTCTAGCAACTGAAAGGTAATCGCTATGGTTACAGCATCCAGTTCAAGTAACAAATCCAAGATTTAAGTCTTAACACTTGTAGCGAAATATATATATTTGAGACACCCCCAGACATTTGGGATCATGTTTGCAAGTGTTAAAACAGACATCGACAGTTTGGGATAATTCCATTGCAATGCTTTGCTTGCAAGACAGTGGTCTGCTATTATAAGTGGATTGCTTACATAAGAGGTGAAAGAATACTTACTAGTTTAAAATGCAGCTCAAAGCAATATTGCATTTTTAAACTCAGAAATCTAAGATTTAATCACTGCCTGGTTTGAAGTCTGTGTCAACACTGTCAGCCAAAAGAAAGATTGAAACCTGGATCCTTCCCAGCTGCAAATATTACGAAGACATCACTCTGAGCCATTTTTAGGCATTACGAGAACTATGGACATTATGAAGCACCAGAGTTTTACAATCCTACAGCAGATGACTTTATGGCCCAGGTGGTTGATATTTCATATGCTGAGGTCCCTCACCCCAATTAGTAACTAGTTTCAATCCATCTGTTTACAGATGGCAGAAAATCACTGATCTACCACAGTTCTCTCTAATAGATAGGTATCCATCCATAAGCCAAATTAACAACCCAAGACCAGAATTGCCCAGGGATGATGATGAGATGACATCACTGCCTAAGTACTGCTAGTGCAGTACTAGTGGCTCTTCTCAGAGACAAGTCTAATGGGAAAATCTAGACAAATAACGCTTTTAAGCTGGCAAATGTCTCTTCTGACTGTGGCTCAGGCATAGGAATGAATCTGGATAGAGAATGTCTAATTGGGACCATTCTGTACTTCAGGTCAATACAGGATCGTGCTTTTTGCTTAATGGATGGAAAAAAACACGTAGAGTTCCCTGAGAACTCAATTTCTAACACGACTGCTAACAGTGCAGGTCAAGAGATTCTACATCCCAAATCATGATAGTGTGGGTTTTGTTATTGAATTTTCAGAATGGTACTACTTGCTAATCTCAAAGGGCTCAATATCCTATCACTTTTCGTAATATCTAACAGTATATTTGTTCATTCTGGAGAAAAGAAGACTTTGGGATGACATGATTGCAGCCTTCAATATCTGGAGGGAGCCTACAAGGAAGATGAAGAGAGGCTTTTTACAATGTCTTGTAGTGACAGGACAAGGGGGAATGGGTTCAAACAGAAAGAAAGTTAACTTTAGATTAGATATTATGAAAAAAGTCTTTACTGTGAGGCTGGTGAGGCATTGGAACAGGTTGCCCAGAGAGGATGTGGATGCCCCATCTCTGGCAGTGTTAAAGGCAAGGCTGGATGGGGCTTTGAGCAACATGTACTAGTAAAAGGTGTTCCCACCCAATTCCGGGGTGTTGGAACTATATGGTCTTTGAGGCCCCTTCCAACCCAAGCCCTTCTATGGTTTTATGACTTATTCTCTAATACTTCTTCATAATGAAGTGCAAAACTAATTAGAATTTTAAATCAAATCTTTAAGCAAATCCCATTCAGTTGTAAATAGCACACTGCATTTTTTCATTTGATGTATGACTTTTTCAACTTTATGATACAGGTTTTTGAATCTTTGAGGAAACTGAAATCTTATATAATGTTTAACTGCAAGTAACTTTTATATTTAGTGACTTATCTTAATTGTGGTTTATTTTTGTCCTGAATCTGTTAAATATAATATTAGATGCAGAATACTCTCCAGCAAGTCTTTGAACTTTATACCTAAGTAAACTGTATCACAACCAGCTAGTACATATTTACCACGGGTTTTGTTTGTTTTTTTTGGTATATGAATTAGGATGTGGCAGCTGCTACTGCTCTCACTTGACTTTTAGATTGAGGATGTTTAAAAGGATGCAATGTTTCAGATTAAGTTTCATTTGTATCCGAGTTCTGAGATTAACTGATAACTCCTTTTACCCTGGAGTTTTTTTGTTTTGTTTTGCTTAGAGGAATCTCAAGAATTATGTAAATTGTGTGGTTTGTTTTTTTTTTTTTTTTTCTTTTTTGGTTGGTTGTTATTTTAACACCATAAGGGACAAAATTAGAAACAGCTGGTGATGAAATAAAATGCAACATATGCTTAGCAATTGTAGATCAGTGTCAATTCTTGTTTATTCTGTGACTGGTTCCCTAGATAAAAGAAATCTGGTGGACCTCAGCTATCTAATGTTCAGTAAAACATCTTTGATTACATGATGCAAATGGAAGAAGATAGGAATTAAAACAAAAGAAGTGTCATGGTTTAACCCCAGCTGGCAACTAAGCACCATACAGCCACTTGCTTACTCTCCCACCCCTCCCAGCAGCATGGGGGCAAGAGAACTGAAAGGGTAAAAGTGAGAAAACTCATGGGTTGAGATAAGAACAGTGTAGTAATAGAAATAAAATAGTATTAGCAATAAAATCATAGTGAAAATCAAAATCACAGAGAGAGAGAGAGAGATAAAACCCAAGGAAGACAAGTGACGAAAATGAAAGCAATTGCTCAGCACTAGTTGGCCATTGCTCAGCCAGGATCTCAGCAGTGGCACCCTGGCCACTTCTGCCCTAGTTTATTGCTGAGCATGGCACCATACGGTATGGAATATCCCTTGGGTCAGTTGGGGTCAGCTGTCCTGGCTGTGCTGCCTCCCAAAGCCTTGTGCATCCCCAGCCTCCTCACTGGCAGCGTGGTGTGAGGAGCAGAGGCAGCCTTGCCTCTCTGTAAGCACTGCTCAGCAATAATGAGAACAGCCCTGTGTGCTCAGCAGTGTAGCCAGCACAAACCCAGAACACAGCCCCATACTGTGCAACTGTGAAGAGAATTAACTCTACTCCAGCCAAACATAAAAAAACCAGCAGAATAGTTAAAATTCTGGATAAAAAGGGATGTGCCAATACTGTATGGTGAACATAGAAGTAACATGCAAAGGGAGACTACAGGTGGAAATACTCAAAGGATGAGATTTGGGACTAATTTTTATTTTCTCTTGTATTTTTTCTGCCAATAGAAAAATCAAAATGTACCAATGAAATTTACAGCTGATATTAAAGGAGGGAGCCACTGTTAACATCAGAGAGTATCAGAATATCACAGTGATCATCTCGAATGCTGGGATAGTAGAAGTGGGATTATATTCAATACTGAAAAGTCATTGAGACCAATTATAAGGATATCTTTTATGAGATGAGACCTTGTTGGGGAATGGGATGAAAAAAAAGATGAAAGAGATGAATACTTATCTATCTGATACATCACTTGAGCATCAGGGAATAGCAGCATCAGAAAGAAGCATGAGGTGTTTGGGGTTTGTTGTTGGTGGGGGGGGGACTGGCTTTTTTTTTTTTACATCAGCAGACAAATGGAAAATGAAAAGAATTTTGGATCATCCAAAAGTAAATACTTAATGAAAGTTCCTCTAAAATGTTTTTAATCAAATGACACCTCATATTCACTTTGTTCTGTTTTTTTTAAACTACTTCATTAAATAATTAAGTATAGATGAATATACTATAAAAATATAATCATAAAAATCACTTTATCAGGCTGTTGACACTGTATTTTTTAACACTGGAGAGGTCAAAAGACTTCATAAATTGTGAGAAGAACTAAAGAATAATTTTTTAAAAAGTACTTCTGTTCTGAAAGCCCTCCCCAAAGTTCCACTTAAATGATGCAAAGTGTGTGGCTGTTCAGCCTCTTTCTAAGCTACACCTACCAGTTATAATTTATATGAATTACAGAACCACACAAGTTGGAGATCAGGCTTCTTGGGGTCTTCATGCACTTGAGTTTTGAGTATCTCCAAGGATGGAAACTGCACAACCTCCCTGGTCAAACTGCTCGGGTGTTTCATCGTTCTAACAGGGAAAATCTCCATTCTTAGGTTCAGTCAGAATTTCTCATATTCCAATTTTTGCCCCTTGTCTCTCATCTAATCCCTATGATGTGTGTAAGTTAAATACAAGAAAGCTGATATACTGAACTAAAAATTTTATTAGAGCTGATTATGATTATTAATGATATTGAATGAGGATACTGACTTTTAAATTCTTCTTTCTGTTAAAGTAGAATTACATGTGACAACATAAAATAATATATGGTTAAAAGTTTTAACTGTATTGTGATTATCTGTAAAGTAATTTTTGCACCACTGAGTTTATATTCAAAATTTTGGCTGAAATGCTTAGTTTTAAACATGTACACAAGAAAATCAAGTAGATCAAAGGACTTCTGTAATTTGCTAAATCTTCACTTACAGGTGAAGGAAAAGTTCTCACAGATGTGTTGTGTTGGTCATTTTAAACCCTGAACTGGTGGGGAACATCTCTCTCCCATTCAGGTGTAGGTAACCCAGGAAATAATTTTCATTCACATATGATATCTTCTGAGGTAATCTCCTGCATTATTTTACCCTGTAATATTCCCATAATAGCACCTGTGTGCATCTATGTTATTTTTCTTTTTAATTTAAAGTGTTTTGGAAAAATACTGAGAATTAATTTTTTTTTTAGCCATGAAATGTTGTCATGTCTCAGCAGAAAAATGACAGAAATGGAGCTCATGAAGAATTAATCTAGATCATTTTACTGTGATTGAATTCCTATTAATAAGGAAGAAAATAATAGTGAGACCTTTGAGTCACTTTGAGTAACAGCTATTAAAAGTCAGATGTGTTTTACTTTCTTTTAGATTCTTGTCGAATTCCCAAGTGTGATGAAAACTGAAGGATGAGGAGGAAAGGAAAGAAAAGCAACCTTTGTAGTGTACTTTTACCAAAAGAATGTTGGGAATCAAATTCTGTATTTGCATGCTTATAGAGACGCACAGGTGATTTGCAAATATATCGAGCATTTTCTTTAACTGGTTTTTGCAAATAATATTTCTTTTTGGCCATTGTACATTGTATAAAGGAGTAAGAGTGTAGCTCAAATAGTAAGTCTATAGGAATACTTCAGTGTGTATTTTGGCGTAAGAATTGGCTTCCAGCTAAGCCTTTTGTGATCATCTTTAAGCTTAGATAGAGGAAGATCTGACATTTGATTTTAGAATACTCGTTCATTTCCCGTTCTTTTCTCTAAGGTATATCATATTTCTTTAATAAAAAAGAAACATCTCCCTCACAGAAGACACTGATATTACAATAAAGGAGCATAATAGAAGCCATAAGGACTAAGACAGTGTTTGCATTAATTTCTCATCTGTTTGCAAATATCATTTAATATCAATTTTTAGTTTGATGTGGCTGTTTTGTGTGGCTATGACAAATAAGATACTTCCTATTCAAGCCACAGTGCTCCCAGCTCTCTTCAACTCCTGAGCATATGCCGTAAAGCCACTGAGGAATCAAAATAAAGCTGGAGCCTGTACAAATTCTGAACACAGTGCATCCTGCCTCTTGAATTTGTCTGTAAACACTGCTTTGGTTAGGTCAACAGACAGCCTGGCTGTTGCCCAGGCTTACATAGGTTCTTCAATGAGACTGCAAAGAAAGGCTACAGAGGGGTGTGGTGGTTAAGGCAATACATCATTTGTATGGGGACAAAGAGAAAGTAAAATTACCAGTGGAGATGGTGGGACAGAGGAAGACAGTATTGCAGAAAAAAGGAAGATTTAATTTCAGTCCTGAGGAAATCTGGAAGAAGAAATTACCAGAGAAAATCAGAAGCTTTACTGTAAATTTATCAAGGTGTTAGTGTCATACAAGAATTGTTTCTGAGCCTCTTGATTTTTATACATTGTTAGTTTAAAATACTGAATTCCTCTGTTAGAACTTCACAAGCTCTTATATATACGTCAGAGATGTATATATACACAATTTGATCATCTGAATTTTGACACTAGTTTTCCCAGGTACTTTCTGTAACTTTTAGATTGCAGTGTCCTCTCAGCAAGAATATTCAGCCTTCACTTAGAACAAAGCTTTTGACTGCTGCCATTCAATCTAAGTTACTGAGCACGCCATTCCTTCATTTTCTTAACTGAATTTAGAGGCAGTGGGACCTGGGCCCAGGTCCTTTCTTGAAAGGAGTTAGTATTTCTGGTATGTAAGAATGTATATATCTTTATGAACGTAGCCACGCCCAGCACAATGGGGCTAGAGGTCTATCTAACACACTCTATGAAGGTTTGTAACATATATTCCAAAGTGTGAAGACGTAGGTAATATAGCCAGCAGCAAACCCAGAAAACTTTAAGAAAGTACCATGGGATTCACAGAGCTCCCTAAGCAATGAAAAGCAGCATACTAGCTTTCCACAGGAAAAATGTCAGGGGTAGGTGTTGCTTGCCTTTGAAAATCAATGCTCTTTTCTGACAAAAGCATTAATTTATAACGGCTGGTAGTATCAGCTGTAGGCAACCTCCTTGATCTCATAAAGACAACTCTTACATTTCACAGATGCTGAAATCTAAATCTAAACTTGATGCCAGTCTGGAGCAATGCTTTAATGAAAGAAACCTCAAATCCTTCCTTTAGCTACTGCTTTCCACTGTGAGTGGCCATGTGTAATTTTTTCTCCTACAATGATGAGATAATTTGGAAAATGCTTGTTGAGAGAACAAAATAGGTAGATTTTTTGGGGGGACATTAACAGAGAATTCAACACTAAATTCTGTGATTATACATGCTAGACACTTGACCATTCTTGTAAGTTTTCTTTAAGTGCTTCTTTTTCTCTAGCAAGTTAAGTAAATTAAACATTTAATTTCTATTTCTGTTCATACATATCAAACTTTCAAACCCCTACTTTGCAACTGAAGCAGGGTAATTAGCCCACTCTGAAGTTCAAATACCCTCATTAGTATGAGGTACACTGGCTATCAAGTATTACTGAATAATGATCCCATCAAGAAAATTTGTAATATTACAAAGTGAAAGAAGCAGAATTTTCTGAATGTTTTTTTCACAAGAACTTACATGTTAACGAGCACAGACTTGTGTCTGACAAGGACCTTTAAAGGAAATAGGAGAATCATATTAAATTCAGAGATACGCTTTTGATGTCTGTTTTGCTGTATTTCTGGTAAATTATAAAGTCTGTGCATACCACTTTGACTATTCTGATAACCTGAATTTTGAAGCAATTGGCCTGAATTTCTGCAATTGTTTCCGTTTTTGTTATTTGCTTATTGTGTACCACATAATTGGTTTTCATTTCTTCGTAAAACTGATGTCTTTTATGTAATGAAGTTCACTTGTGAACTGACTAGTTTTGAACATACTAGAGAAATATGCCCATTATCTTGCAGGGGCAAGTTTCAAATTATCTTTGATCATGGGAAGGTGTTTACGAAGACAGTATTTAGAGGGGCTTTGTTTTGGAGTAAAATGGTGCTTCATGTCCTGCAACAGCCAACCATACCAGTTCCACTACAGTTTAGGATTTTAACTTAAAACCTAAAATGCTTCGAATACTAAAAATGTGCTTTTTTATGAGTGCATCACACATGAAGAAAAAGAAAATGCTCAGCATTTTCTCAGTACATTAAAAAACATACTTGCCAGAACCATTCACGCAATGATGTGTATCAGAATTACTACCAAGATATAGACTTTTAAAAAATCTTTTTTGATCCTAAGATTTTTATTTTGTCTGAATTCCTTTTCTTTCATTTTTGCTTCCAAATTCCTCTCTTATAGGATAGTCTATTTTTCCATTTTAGCCTTTTACTATGTGAACATAAAAATACTCCTTTATCATAGGAATAACTGTCTACTGATTACAGAAAAGACTAGTATGAAGGGCTGTGTCAAGTCCATTTACATAATTTGTTTTGTAATGGACTTGATAGAAGGTGTTTTAGAAGATGAAGGAAGAAGAAATGATGGATCAAGCTTAACTAATTTTGAAATCAATCCGTAAGAAACATGATCTTTTTCCATAGAGGAGAAAGGCAAGTTATTTGCTACTTAGTTAATCCTTTCCTGTTGAAAGCATCACTCATCATGAAAACTCACAGATCAGCTCGCCAAAGGATTTCTCTTCCCCATCAGTGACACAAGGCTGGACCTTTAACGCATGAGGATTACTTCAACATATTTTTCTTAGTTTCCTAACGCTATGATATACTTTTCAGCTCATTCTAGCTAGCATATCTGCTTTGTTTCTTTTTTTCCCTAAGGAAAGTCTAAAGCCTACAATCTGTTAGATGTTTTAAAGCTCACCTTTCTTATATGAGTCTTATACTTTTCACAGAAGTTAGAAGATGCTGCATGAAAAGGGTGCCTGTAGCAGTTATTTTCCACTTGCGTATGAATCTACAACGGACTATGGAATTTAAGAGAATGAGGTTTCTGTCATATGTTCCTAACTCACTTTTCTTCACTGTATTCAACATATTTCAGCAGTCAGTGTTAGCTTTAGTGGATGTTTAATTTATTTAGTGGATATCTAGCGTAATTTCTTTTGAATATGAAATTAGAAAATATTTTCTGTTAGTTTTGCCGTACGTCAAGTTTATGTGATGCATGCTCAGACACCTTGTCCTTCCTGCTTCTTTTGACTTCCTAATTCCAGTATTATCTAATGGGAAAATTATGTGTACATGTAATGGAGTCCACAACCTGGTCCAGAGCTGACTTCCAGGCGACACTGAAGGAACAAGTACTAATCTCCAGAGCTCTAATGGACAGGGGCCTGAAATTTTGCCTTCTTGTGTCTTATTGTCACTGGTTCAACCTATGTTGAGCAGATGTTCTCTGCTGTACCCTCATTAGACCTGGTATACCAGTCATCCCAGACAGAGGACCTATTCAAACAGGCAGTGGCTTTCATTTACCCAAATCCTTATGTTTCCTTTGGGAGGAAGCCCAGGTGAACTGTGGAAATAATGGATCAGCAATGACCCCTTTGCAGCACGAGCTGGTGGGCAAAGTCCATTTGTGGTCTGGAAAGCAGGGTGAGCAGGAGGGTGCCCATGACCCTCAGGCAGGTCTGTGCAGCTCTGCTGTTCACAGTGGATACACCAGGACACCTGTGATCTGTTGGAAGGCGAGCTGTAGGTTTACTCTGTGAAAAGTCCTTAGTACAGGGGCATGACCCCAGACTGTTTTTCTAGCTTTCTAGACCATCTCAAAGCATGTTTCCACCTAATCATGGTGAGGGCAGTGGAATCAGGCTTGGAGTTCATTTCTGTGAGTAGACTTGAGTATTTTCACGTTTTGAACAGCAGAGGATAGGAAAACATATTTATATTTGATGAACACCATAAATAATGGAAGCAGATTATTTGAACTGAACAGTTTTGTGGTTTTCCTGGAGGAAGTGAATCACTGCTTTCATGTTTTTTAGGTCTTCCTATGGCATTTGAGGAGTCCCAAAGTCATCTGTGTTTTACAGTATTTCAGAGCTTTTGGTAAGGGTTCTAAATTTCCTTGACAACACACAAATTACTTGGTGACTAACACTTTCTTCTGGTTTATGACTGGACTTTGTCTTAAATAATAGTAATGTTTAAAATAAAGTAGCAAATGTTGGCCTTTTGTTTTCTCTTCTTGTGCTTTTCCTGCTTTGGCATGTCCCACATCTATTCTTCCTCTTCTGTCATTTCTAGCCAGATTCAATTAATAAAAACATGCCCAAGACATCTATCTATATCATGTTTTTTTTTCACTTAGTCTTGCTGAGTTTATATCAAGCTATTTCTTGATGTGCTTCAGAAATTTCTTGGTCAGCTGTCTGAGAGTCACAGAAATCGTACGGGAATTTCTCCTTCACTGATCCTAACAAATGCTAGGGTGGGGCTGGTATAGAAATGCTTTCTGAAACTCAAGGACAGGAATACACACTTCTCCTACAAGTTCAGAACATTAAAACCATCTTGTGTCGACATTGGTCAATACAGAAGTAGCTGTCATTTAAATTTTTTTTATGTTAAAGCCTAAAAGTGTAATTACACTTGCCACAGTGAACTGTTCTTTCATGTTCAGTACTTACCAGTTTGCTTTATTGTTTTTAGTTTGCATTTAATTATCATCAGCATCCGATGTCACTAGGACAAACTGTCTCTCCAACTACATGGCAGGAGAGTTCTATGTTTTTATGTTTTCCTGTCTCGTAGATCTTTGCAAACCAACCAAGGAAAGACCATTTTTGTTCATTTGTTTGTCCCCTGTGTAAGCAGATCACAAACAGTCTGATTAAAATCCTGTGTCTGTGTAGGTGAGGGAAAGAGGCTTGAATTAGAAAAGAGTTATGTAGCCATGTGAGATGAAGCATCCATGTAAACAAACAAAAAAGTAAAAAAGAAGCTCTGTTATGTCTGTTTGAGATTAATACTTATTAACACATCTGTATGAGATTCAGCAAATAAGCATTACATGTAGGTTCTGGTCCAAGGACTGGTATGGAAGGAGAAAGAAACTTGTAATATGGACAAGAACTGGAAAGATGTTTTGTGCCTTCTTCCCTTCCACATGCCCGTAGCAGTGACAGGTACTGGTCCTTTGTGGGAAACCAAGATGTAGGAGCATCAGAACCTTGTGTTAGCACAGGGTTCACTTCATCGTGAGCACACACATCACTTCATGAACACGTGCCTCCCAGAAGGAAAACTAGACACGGCAAGTACTTCATTATTGAGGTTTCAATGAGTGTTAATTGATTTAGGGCCTGCTTCTCTTAACTAAGTGTTGGGTTAACTGAGTGTTGTGCTGACTAAACTCTCAGCAGTTTCCTTGAAAGTATAAACTTCAACCCTTGAATAAACAAGTACACAACAAAGGAGTTTAGAACGGATGATCTTCAGAACCAGGTCACAAAGTCTGAAGGACGACATGGCACTGTAAGACTTTTACAAAAGCCTTATGTAAAATAGGTCACCAGTCCTGTTGAGTGGTGGCAGATGTTAAAACAACTACTCTGTAAATGAACTCTGCTCTGTGCTAAAGAGCTACCTACAGAGATTTGAGTCAAAACCTTGTGATAAACATCTTCGAAATGGGTTCATAAATATTGTGCCATGCAAATGGGAAAATAATTTAAAAAAAAAGAAAAATAGACACAAAGATTAAATTGGCGCACATGTGAATGAATGCTATTAATTTGTTTTACAGAATATGACACTTTAAGTCCTTTGATTAGCATTTTTAGTTTAGACTGCCAGCCCAGTTATACTAAGGATATTATTTCTTTCTCCAGAGGATAGTTTTCTGAGCAAAACTTCCTGGGCAATCACTTTGGGAATATGACACGTGATGCCAACAGTCTTTTTTGGGACAAACTCTTCAACGCTTCTGTGGTTTAGAAAGGGAAAAGTCGAAAAGCAATCCCTGAAAAATGTCCTGATAGAGATTTGTTTTCTTTAAGTGTCTTATCTTTGACACGCTATGGAGCTCCATGGCAACTTTTACCAAGGTGTCAACTATTTCTGCCTTAAGTCCCATGACTACTAACAGGTCTACAGTTACATTCTACAATTACACCCAGGACTTCAAAAGCCAGGCACAAATCCCATATGTGCCACATGCAGAAATACTTCTAAAGAGCAGGTCTATGGGTTCTAGCAGTTTTTAAAAAATTGGGCTACTTATCTGAAGATGTAACTAAGAAGAATTTGGAAACAAGGAGAAATGAAAATCATTCTAGCCCTAGAATGCTGTCAGAATTTTAAAAATATGGTTTATTGGCAGCTATATCCACCATGCCATGCTTTATTGTTCTAATTTATATGTGCTATTTAGCCAGTATTTACTCCTTTACCTATTTACAACATTCAGTGGCTTGTTTTATAAGCCATAGTAAGACTTGACATAGTATAGATTTATTGCTGCTAAAATATGTCATGATAATGCTCCAATCTACTGTACAACTGACAGGTAAGGCTGATTAATCCATCATCCTCTACCATAACCAGTTTCAGAAATTTATTATTTTTATTTTTTCAATGACCTTCATAAGTCATCTCTGTGTGGTGTCTTCAGATGCTGAAAATACAGATTTTCAAGCTATATGCTAAACTTGGAAGGAAGGAGAAAAAAAAGGTGCGGGGGGACAGGGAGAGCTTAACAGACTATTCAAAAACAGTCCCAATTCACAATTAACAAACAATTCTGAATGTCTTCTTGCAAATTAATAAGCTGCTAGTATCAAGTAATGTAAACTTAACAGCATTTGTGCAAGAATGATTGTGGTGAGTTTGCACTGAGTATTTTTCTTGTTTTTTCGTGGTCCTAACTTCTCTGTGCCTCAGCTCACCCACCTGTAAAATAATAAATCTTGGCTATTTCACAGGGATGTTCGGAGACTTAATTCATTACAGTCATTAAAGGACTGTACTTATTATATTGTGATATAGAAAATGTCACACTTTAATTGGTATGAAATGTCTAAATAGCTATACATGCGAAGAGATAAGTCTCTTGAAGGCACTTTTACCTTTCATTGCAGGAGTAATTTGAAAAGCAGAAAGGAATAGAAATGAAAAATAAATCACTAAAATGTATCCTCTGCTGCTAATTTTGCAAGACTTGTTTAAAGTGGGAATGTGTAGACTTTGGGAACTGGAGACAAAACAAAAAACAGCATAGTGTCTTCAGACTAGAAAGAGGGTCTGGAACTCAACTACTGAAGGCATCCTGTTAACCTACCACCTACTATGATATAGCAGCTGAATCCTTTGGAAAGCTATAGCTCTGGCACTAGAAATAGTGTCTTTGTACTGAGTATAGTTTTTGAGACCTTTTTTTGATTCAGAACCAAGGCAAAGTGTATTTGTCATTGCCTGGGGAACTGCAAGCATGTGGTTCCTCTAAAGGCTTTAGTACATTTCTGCTTGAAATTTTGGTAGGCTTGCAATCCCAAGCGATTTTTTGAATGCTTAGGAGGGAAATTGCTTTTCATCCTTTCAAGTAGTTTGAATATAGCAGCTACTCTCAACTCAATTAGTATTTATTACTTAAAACACTCCCTGCAGCTACCCTACCAGAGAAAATTAACATTTGGTTAAGAAATTTACAATTCCTTGATATAGAGGGAAATATATGTATCTATACACACACACATATACATATATACACATATTTGAAGAAATGTAAATTCCTGCCTCTGGGGAGGAACAACAACATTCACTGGTATATACTGGTGGACACTCATCTGGAAAGCAACCTGAACATGAGCCAGAAATGCGCCCTTGTTGCAAAGAAGGTTACTGGTACCTTGGGCTGTGTTTGTCAGACTACATGCTGCCAGCAGGTCAGTGAAGGTGATCATTCCCCTCTACTCAACCCTGGAAAGACCAAAACTGGATACTGTGTCCAGTTCTGGGCTCCTTGGAACAACACGCACATGGAACTACTGGAGAGAGTTCAGTTACAGGGCCACAGAGGTGTTTAAGGGACAGGAGCACTTCTCCTATGAGGAAAGGCTGTGAGAGCTGGGACTGTTTAGCCTGGAGAAGGCTCAGGGGCAATCTCACTCATGTCTATAAATGCCTGAAGGGAGTGTGCAAAGAGAACAGAGCCAGGCTATTTCCAGTGGTGCCCAGTGACAGGACAATAGTGAGCAGGCACTAACTGACACACAGGAAGTTTCTCCTGAATTTCAGGAAACATGTTTTTCACTGTGAGGGGTGGCAGAGCACTGGTATGGGTTACCAGGAGAGGTCACGGAGTCTCAGTTCTTGGAGAGATTCAAAAGCTGTCTGGGAATGCTCCTGCACAACACACTTACAGTGGCCCTGCTTGAGCAGAGGGGTTGGACCGGATTACCTCTAATTGTTGGGTGCCTTCCAACCTCAACAATTCTGTGACTTTTATCAATGTAGAGTTTATGAAAAGTTTGCAGGTTTTAGGTGGTTTAAATCCTGGATGTTTACGCAGCCACAATGTCTACTGAGGAGAATTTAGCTTTTCTGACTAATGCAATCACCCTTCACCAACACACATTTGTTCAGTAGATGGAAATGTTTACTGAGATCACCCAAAAGGTGAATTAGACTCAAATGGGTTTATCTAAGCTGTAGTGCTTCACACATTCTGCTAGCCCATTGCATGCTGCATTAACTGCTTTCTGCCTTATTACTCTATGAAGTTCTAAATGTTTTGTGAGAGAATTGGCTTTCCACATCTGATACCTCTGCTGCTGCAATTAGTGTTAATGGATGAACTAACAACCAGTTTTAAAGACAGGGGATAAAGTAGAAATGCTAGAAACATCTCATGAACAGTAATATACCTTTTCCCTTCCTGTCACAGCAAGCTAGGAAGTGAGAAGTGGAGGCAAATGAACAAGAATGTGACGTGCTCTGGGGACTTTGAGCTGACATATGGTATTAACAGGTATCTATTATAAGCAAGGGAAATTTTCAGGCATCCATTCTTTAGAAAAAAATGGAAAATTTCGTAAACCTTTTTTTGCAAGTGTTTTGTTTGTTTAATTTCTCAGTGAAATTTCTGGGTACCTGACTTGTCTCCTGCTTCCCACTTTTGCACTTTACAAACACTTTAGCTCAAAAGTTCTATGGCAGAGACATTCACTGAAGGGATACACTTGGCATGTGGTGAACTCCACTAGCTGAAACAGTTCCTGGAGTCCCAGATATTTTGCTTTGACCTCTATATGTAACTTCTGTGGCTCAGCTAGAATGCATGGTCATTTTGTTTCTGATGTTGATGTCGGCTGAAAATGATGTTGTGCCATACAACACAGGCAGTTAAAAACAAGCATTTATGTACATGTCAAGGGAGCCTTTAGATGATCCATTCTGAAGTGGATCTGATATAGAGACAAGCAGATCCAAACAGAAGTATGATATGAACTAAACTCACTCCTCATAATGAAAGGGAGCTTAATTATATTTTTCTATTTACTGTAAAATTGTAGACATCAGATTTATTTCAAACCAGTTTAAAAATAATGAAATGACTGGATTTTTTTTCATGTGGAATACATTCATGCACACTGCACCTGTTTTATATTGTGAAGTGTTGTTTTTGTGGTGCTTTCTAGCACGGTAAATGGGTAAAGATCCGTGGCAATGAAGAACTGTACTGACTAGTTTGGCATTGAAATGACTACAAGGAAGAATAAATCTAGTGCTAATCAGGTAACAAATGTCAAAATTATGTTCCTTAATCATTTGTTGTGTTATGAAGAGGGAAGTTTTGCGAAGCCAGTAGCAATCACTGAAGAAGACTTTGATGTCTAACATTTAGCCAACAGTAAGAAATTAGGGATTTAGGATTTGAGATGTCTGCAAAATTATTTACAAAGGAGAAATGGGGACTTGGAAGTACAGTGTGCAGCTGTGATAAGTGAAATCTCTGGTTACAAACAAATTATTTCAAGACTAGTGTTCCAAATAGCTGAACCTAACCCAAGACTGGCAGCTGATGGCAGACCACGTAATACAGTAATGAAAAAAAGAGCACTATAGCAGCAGAGAGAATCAGAGTAAATCTACAGCTGTGATACATGTAAGGGAAGTCTTCGTTTTCTTTGAACTCTTCCTTTTGTGTCCAATACTACTCCTACCAAAGCTTCAGACTGAAAAAAGAAATCTGGTTTTTTTTTCAGTTGCAACAGAAGCTGTTGTAGGTAGAAGGAACAGATTCAAACATACACAGGGGACAGGAGATTTCTAAACTATGTAACAACGGCTTTTAAAGTATACTGTGTTTCCTCAAGGAGGAAAAGGTGTGTTTGGTGTGCCCGTAGGCAGCTGACCAAGGTGTTGCACACTGGAATGGGGGAATGCATTGTGGCACAACAGTAGGGTGAAGGCATACCCCCGTCCATCCTGAAAGACTGACTCAGTGTGACTTGTTATAAAAGATGCAACATCTAAGGAAGCAACATTTAGTAAGTTGAAAACTCAGGTGTACTCTGAAGAACTGGAAAGATGCCAGGGCAAAGAGACTATTTCTGAAAGAATTATGTGCTGGGAAAGATGCTGAAATTAGCTGCATTGTGCACTCAAAAGAGAAGTTGCAGGGTTAGGTAAGGGGCTCATGTCAGCGCCAACATCTATTTTGTGTCTGAAGAAGTTGAACTTAACAAAACTTTCAAGGAAAATTTTATGGTTTAGTAGTGGTCAGATGCGCCATTGCCTTTTACTTCATAAACTAAGTACCTGTGTTATGAAGGAATTTTAATGAAGTTGGTTCCCAAACAGCAAACACCATCAGCGGTAGGATCTGATGAATTATTCAAGCAGGATAAACCTGGCAAAGTTGTGAGGCTCTGCCTTCAGAGGCACACTGTGTCCTGGGAAGAGGAGTGCTGCTGTCAAGGGTGTACAGTACAGCCTAGCCTGAAGTCACTGCACCTAATGACTGTGAAGCTTTAGTCTTGGTGAAGAAGCAAGTCTCTGGCCTACTTGGGAAGAGTGTCTATGAAACAAGTGAGGGAGGTTTCACACGCACTTCAATTGTGGCACTTATTGGAAAGGGTGTAAGGCAACCTTAAAAACTCTTGTTCGCCTTTAGAGAGTCTTTAACATGGAGCCATTACTTCTAGATAGTACAGAGAATGCTTAAAATAAGAAATCCAGGAAAGAATATGATGATTACTTCCAAAAAGCTGTTTTTGAGAATATTTGGCTTCTGGCTGAACAGAATTTATTAATCTAGTAACTCTTCTCCTGACTGGAACTGATCAGAACTGCCAGAAGCAGGACACCACTGTTGGGCAGTTTGGGATACCTGAAGCATCAACTGGAGTTACAGCTCCTGCTATAGTGGATCTTACCAAAGATGCACGGCCTTTGAGAGCTTTCTGCACAGTAACATGAGTTTGTTTCTTTTCCCCGGGCTCTTGCAGCCAGGTTTTCATGGCTTTTGCCTGCACTGCTGGGGAGTAAAGCATCACAATGAATAGATGGAGCAGCTAAGCTGTTCCTTTAGAGGCCTTGTGCTCATCTCGGACCCGAGGCCCCAGGGAACTGCCATACCAGCTCACTCCTCAGAGAGTGACTTCTTAGCTTTGAATTTCTAACTCAGGATGACAATGATCTATAATGTATTGCCCACTCTGCTTTTAAAAAACAAAAGGAAGGACAAAATGCCACAGTGAAATGAAACAAGGGAATGGCTAAGCCATGTTAACATGCTTGGAAAAAAACAAAGCCCAAGCAAAGCCATTGTCAGTGTCAGAGTTCCTTGGCTGTCACATTCAATCATACAAATCCCAGTGATGTGTATCTGCAGCAGATGTGTTTTATTATTTACAATGGGCTGTGGGGAACTTGCCTTTTAGTTGATTTGTTTTGGTGCTACCATCTTTGTTCCCCTAGGCTGTTTCAGGTCTTCTGAGAGTCCTGGTGCAGAGCTAGTCTTTTCTCAGGCGTCCTGAAACTTCAAAAGTTACTTTTCTGTAAGTGTTGCTGGAACACTTTTTTTTTGAGTTGACACCATACTGAATGAATACTTTGAATGCAATATTGCATGCCATGTATTCCCTTAATAAAATCAGGCAGAGGGGTGAGCTTTCTAATGTAAAATTTCCTTACTGGTCTTTCAGGAAGAGTGAGCAAGCATTCAGGACCAGGCAGTAATTTCCCAGAATTATGAAGAGCTGTGTTTGGTGTAAGAGCGTTGAATTAGGCAGACTTTTAGAAGGTTGGCAAAGAAAATATTTTATAAATTAGAGAAATAATCTCAGATCTACTTTTATTTAAAAATCTGTGTACGCACAAATTTTGAGCAGGGACAAGAGGATGCAGCAGAGCATCGTGAGAACAGATGATGAGCACTCGGCAGTTGTGAGGACAAGACACCGTTACCTAGCAACTTCTCAGAGCTGTCTTTTATAAATCCATCCTGTCATGGATGTCATGTATACACCACAGTTGGTCTTCACAGATTTTGCACTACTTAGTACTGTAAATTATATCTTCTGAGCAGCAGCATCCTTGGCAGGTATTATATCATGCCAGTCCAGGTTGTTCTTGCCCTAACTGCTCCCACAGCAAGGCGAGGGTTGTGGATTTGTTTTTTGCGTAAGTTACCAGAAGCTGCTTGAGTTCAGAGATGGGGCAGCATGTGTGGGAGCTGTTGCTCAACCTCCTTCCTTCTTTCTTGTACAGATTGAGAAAGAATGGAGAATGATCTGTGTTGATTTCCATGCCTATTAAGTTGCTCTCAATCTTTTGCAACAAACTATGATCTGTAATTTTTTCTTTCTGAGATGAAGAACCCTTACTCTGGCTCAGTATTAAAACAGGAAATGAATAAGTGGAGATATTCTCAATTTTGACAAGTTCTGCATTCCTATACCTCTATACAGTTCTCAGACAGATTATTTGATTCTGGATAGACATTTTGGGTGTTACAGGATTACAGATATTCAGCAAGACTGATTTAAGGCCTTTTCTTTCTAATCTTTGCCTACTAATCACATTTATTTTGAGATAATGCAAGTACACCATTGTTTCCAATGGCATGTGGAGCTGGAATTTGGAAATTACAATCCTTTTTTAATGTTTTACTCCTTGCAGTATTTTGAGGTGTATGCTGTAATACGGTAAAAAGGGAGTTGGACACATTATCCTAAATATTACACAGAAAAAATACTGTGCTGATTCCTCCATTACCCTTTTAAATTACTTTCCATTCTTTGTTATAAGCAGAGGGAATGCAGCAAGTCTTGCTTCAGTAAGTAATTATCTCTAATTTGATGTGTTATGAGCTGGACTATTTCTCTTGGATTATGTTACAGTACCAGTAGTTCAACAAGCCAAGCTTTCTCTACAGCTCCTAGAAGATGACAGACATCACATCTCAAAAAAAAGAGAAGATTATATTAAAAAAGAATTTCATGTTTTTAAGTGACCAAATGCAGTAGTAAAATATTGTGGCTTATGACCTCCTCATGGTTACTTTAAGTGACTTGATATTAACTCAGAGACACTGAGAGGACTGAGTTCCCACTCTGGCTTTATTTTGTGAGTTTTCAGCATTCTTTCTACGGGAGAAAATGTCACTGGATATTGTCACTATCTCTAAGAATGTTGTAAAGAAATTATAAGACACAAGCCTGTCACAAGAGCAGTGAATTCAACCTTAAACATGTTCTTGACAAAGAATTGTTGGTTGGGTTTTTTTTTAGATTTCTGTCTGTAATAGAAAAAGCAATGACTAATGACAGAAAAGATTTTGCTCTGTCTTTTCCTTTAACCATCTTGTCTTTGCATCAAGACCTTGGTAAACTCAAAAAGCAGCCTGGAAAAAGTGTGATGTGATTCAGTTAAAAACACATTCAAGTTCTATACTCAACAGTAATACTGTTTACAGTATCCCTGTCCTGTATATATATATACTGAATGTGTATATATACAGGACAGGGAATAAGAAGCAGCTCTGAGCAAAATGATCTGTAGCTTACAAAATGAATGTGGACTAATCTCAAGCTGTTGCAGAAGGAAAAGTGGCATATGCTCAAGTGGGATGTGTAAAGAGAAGGAGAACCTGCAACATTTTGTATTTAACACAGTACAGAGAAGACATATAGGGGATAAGATATATCAGTCTTCAAATATATAAAAGACTACTGCTGACTTGACTTGTTGCTGACTTTTTGACCTGCTAAATCAAGACAGCATGGGCTTAGAATGCAACAAGGTAGATGTCATTAGGCAAGGGGAAGACTTTCTAATATTGAGGTTATGTTTTACATCAGTTACTTCGGGATTTTACAGGGAATTGGTCACTGTCAGTTTCTAAGTACCTATTAACCACACGTGTTGTGCAGGTACTATAGCACCACTAATACTTACTTGCAACATTCAAAGAAATGGGACTGTGTGACCTTCTCAGGCTTCTCTGGGATTATGCCAATATGTACAACTGCACTATTTCATTATCAGTATTTGGTAAGAGGCAGGATGAAAGGTAACATAGTTTGGAAATACATTAATTTATTTTACAATTACTCAAATACCTATTAATGCCAATTCCTACCATCCCAGTAGCAAATGTCAGTAACATCTAAAGAGTCCTAAACACATACAGAGTGATCTCTATGATATAAATTATCCTGTTACCAGAGCTGCAGGTCATCCTCAGCTGAAGTCTTGTTTTTGAGGTTCCCTACACCCCCAAAACCTTTAGTCTCTTCTATTACATCTCCCAACTGTGGAAAACTTCCTACAGACAACTTCTTCAGCCCCCTTTACCAAGACACACAGTCTTTCAATCTGACTATGACAGGCGGTATGTTGTAATCAGGACCACCCTTTCCCAATTGTGTACTCAGGACAATGGGCACTGGAGAAGAAAAAAAATTGCTCTTTCACACCAGCTGGATTCCTACATGCTTTTGTTTTGGCTCAGATGTTTCCTTTATCAAAGTATTAAGACTTGTAACTTAGATGATAAAGTCTTTTGAGTCAGAGCTTCCACCTACTGTTTGATTAACATCTTGCATATGGGTTTTCCCTCTGTAAAGATGTCTGTGTCTCTCTTTGGTACTTGCTTTCTTGCCCTTCACTGCCTCAGAGTGCCTAAGGCAGTAGATCAGCTTAATAATTGGAACGATTTCAGGTCAAACCCTTGGCAAGACATATGAGTAGAGCACTCATTCTGGAAATGGCCCGAAACAGCAGAGCTTGATTATTTGATTAGTGCCTGATTTCCAGTTAAACATTTAATAAATCTTATCTATTATGGTATGCTATGCACAATATGTGGCATATGAAAGTGGACATCTGTTAAGACACCCACTGTGCTGTTCGGCATATTGGCCAGCTAGCCAGAGTGCAAATGAAGCGAGATGCCAAGCCCTGTGTGAGCATGGGGCATCACAGGGAGAAAAAAAGAGGGCATGGTAGAAAAAGAAGGTAGAGGGGTAGCAGCAATGATGGAAGAGAAAGGAAGTGTTTTAGGACCTAGGGGAGGGGGCTGCAGCCGCTGCTTATCAGGTGAAACACAGGAATTGAACCTACTTGTTTCAAGTCGATTACTCATCATTTACCATCTGATTTTTTTATTTGTTATTATTTTTTACTGCATTATATATCAGCTGCACATGAAGACAGAGGCTGGAGCCAAGATAAAAATTTTGCAACCAGTTAGTTGCTGAGCAAAGTGAACTGAGCGCAAGCTAAGGGTTAGATCACAGCATAAGACCACCTCAGGGAAGCTGCTCTATTCACAGATTAATTAATTGGAACTGCTGCTTTTGGCCCTGTGAACTACACTAGAAGACAGTAAAAATTTTACAAAGTGTTTCAGAACTAGGCATTGAGCAACCAGAGGATCCTGACAGGAAAAGGAGCAAAACCTGTCAGAAGTATGGACTTAAAGATTTTTGGAATACTCTTACTCCTAGCAAAATCCATGATGAAGTACATGGTAACACGAAAGAAAACAAGCTTAGAAAAAACGGTGTGTTTATAACATGGAACTTTTCCTATTTTCTAGCAAATTCATTCATTATCAAACAAAATTAAAGAAACTCCTTGCGGTAATACATCTGCACACAGTCTATTTGGTCCAGATAGGAACTGAACTCAGGGAACCTGGCTTTTTCAAGCAAAAATGAACATACCTCCCTGTTTTGAAGGTTTATCAACAAAAAACTAAATGCTGCTGATTGCAACATTAACACTTAAACTAGTACAGAGGGCAGTAAGGTGCAGCATTTTTTCCTATCAAATGTAACTTGATTAGTATAGCGCTTTTTATGTTTTTATGTTTATTTGACATACCTTTTTTTTACAGAAAGTTCCATGGTTTCTGCCTTTTTATAATTTGGGTGTTCTTGTGAGTCTCTTAGCTGCGACCATACCTTCGAATTTTAGCCCCATAAGCTTTGAATGATGAAGTTTTCTTCAGCTGAAAGTAATTTTAATTTGAAATGCACACATAAAACCAGTATTTTATTTTTTTAACTCAGCAGTGCAAGATCAGATGCCCCTAAGACCTAGTGCTTCTATGACTTAATTACACAAATTAGGTCTACAAATTAAGCCTGACAACATCTGAAATTAGTGTGATTTGTTCTATCTTCCCTTGACTCTATTTCCATGCTTGAGAAATCATGTGCATAGGCATGAGAAGTATTACTGTGCTCCTGTTCATTCCCTGGCTGCAGCATTGGGACCAAAGGGACTTGAAGCCATGGCATGAAATGCTTCCTCCCAGCACAGGGAAGGGTCTGGGCACACCAAGGCTGTGGTTGTTAGAAGGACTGCATGTAAGAAGGAGGCACGAAATTAGCTGCAATAAATAACATTATTTCTTTCCAGGAGGCTTTAATTGCTTTATACTCTTATGTAACTGGGACCACTGAGTGTGTGGGTGTGTGTTTAAATGCACATCAGTGTGTTTCTGTCACGCCATTTCCAGATGGTAAATATGGAACTGGAGAGTTCCATACTCCAAACAGAGCTTTGCTATAGCCACTCACTCTGCTTCAGATTGGGAATGGAGAAAAATGTCTAATAACATTTGCGACTGATTCAACTACCCTGGCTTATTGATGTATTTTACTGTTGATTCTTGATTTAATTTTTCCCCCTGCTCACTATCTCACCTAAATTGTCCCCCGCATTTAATAAATATTTTTTTCTCTTTATAATAAGTGTCATTTCACTTAACGGTAGAAGAATTTTCCACCACACCTTTGACAGACATTTTATGCACCTTAAAATGACAATGAATTAATTGGTAACTTGTTGGGCAGATATTTCTTTCTCTTATGACAGTAAAAATGAGCTTAGATTATGATTTGGATCAGATTCCTAACACCTATGGGGCTGTGCTTTGACCTGAAAATTTCTACCTTGGTGGAACACAAACAAGGCTCACATTAGATGAACAGTTTAGTTTATACATTTTAGGCCTTCATAATTTCTCTTCAGTAATCTGAAAAGGTTTTGTCAGGTAGCAGAAAAAATGAGAGAACTAATGTAAAAAATAAAACTATTTTAAAATCATTAACAGCTGCAGCAAATTCTCTATTCAAATCCAAGCCTAACCCTCTAGACAGATGCTGCTTTCCTGGAATTGCAGATGGAAGGATCAGTTCAGGCTCTAGGTTCTTTTGCAAATTTCTCTTTTGGAAACTGAAGTAACTCTGCTAGGATGAATTCGAGAGTATTCTTGTTCCTTCAGAGTTAACCCTTACACTAGCCAAAAACAGTGAGTGAGAAGACCTGGAATTAGAGGGTAGGCTGTACGGAAATTCAAGCGTAGGAAACTTAAGCTTATTTGATATGTAAGTGCTCCTTGTTCCTTATGGATTGAGCGCAGTGAAATCACATCTTACAAATTGTGGAGGACATGTGCAATGATAGCAAACAGATTCTCCTTGTGGCAAAGCATGCTGTGTCAGGATCTGTAGCCTTCTGTTGTGAAAAGTACATGGAAGATGCAGAATGAGCTGGTTAGAATCCACCCATATATTCAGTGCGCTGCAGGTTTCATATCAGTACAAACACAAATAAATTTACTGCCTTGAGGATAAGATAAAATAACTCACTAATTCTGACAAAATTCAGTTTCACAGTCACAAGAGTGTGGCTCTGTCAGGCACCATCTACCTGCTAGGGTCGGAAGCAAAGGCCGAATGAGCTCCCTTTTCTGACACTTGTGTCTGTTTGTGTATTCAGTTACATCTAAAGCAGCTGCTTTCCCTGCCAGTACTGAGCTCATGTACCCACACCATGCCCTGCTGTCGGGAGGAATGTGAAGAGAAGGTTGCCAGCTGCCTCTCCCTCCCACCAAAGCAGCTTTAACTGCGCAGCCTTTTCCTTCAGTGGCAACACTGGCAAGCACAGCAGAACCAGGGGTGCACTGCAAGAGGAAACTGCGTTCAGGGATGCTTGGGGAGAGGGCACTCGAATCAGTTGTTTTGGGGAGAGGGCTTGAACCTGGAGTAGAGTTGGGGTCACTGCTGCGAGAACTACAAGATTTCCCTCCGGTGCTTACCCCTACAAATTTCCTGTGTCCAGCACTTGATTAGTTTAGGTAAACAATTGTTTTGCTTGAGCCTTTGTCATCACTAACCACAGCTCTCAGAGCTCTGTTTTAACCTGTTCTGTCTGGGAACCACAAGCCAATAAGGAATATTATTGCTTATGTTCCCACATATTGCACCAGAAGCCAGGAATCATTTGGTGATGCAGTGGGAACTACTGACTTCCTGCCCTCCATCCTTTTTTAGCACATGCAGTCACAAAGGAGCAGGATGCTGCATGTGCCGTGGTCTGTAATTCCCAGTACAACCACTCATGCAGAGCTGTTGGGTGTGTATTTCAGTCACAATTACACACAGCATGTATTTTGATGATGGATGTGCTACAAGATTAGAGAAAGGTAACAAATTATTTATGACTAGACAGATTCCTGTTTATAATCCTTGTGGCTACTGCTGTATTGCTGCTAGATTTTAGTACCTTTGAGAAGGGACTTCATATTAAGAAATTTGTCATCTGAAAAATAAAGCCTATCTGCACATTTGGTACAGAGGGACTTCAAATATCCAAATAATCTTCTAAGCAGGCTTCATTTATCTTTCTAGGGGGGGTTTTACAACTTCACTGTAGAAAATCCTGAGAAATATATTGTTTCTCTTAATAAAAATTATCTTTATGATTTAGAGATAATTTGTTGTTCTTACCTCTGCTGAAAATGTGGTCATGTAAATGTTGTGTACTGAAAATTTGTAATATAGGTTCTTGCATAGAACTACATAGATTTCTAGACAGGGGAAGAAGCCCCCCTTGACAGGGGAGTATGTCCAGTCCTTACTCCTTGCCAAGGTAATGAAAGAACATTTTAATTGTGAGTTTTCATACATTCCTATTTAGTAAGTTTACTGGATTTCTGCTTAACTCCTGGGAAAGAGAATTCTCACCAGAACTGCATATGCAAACATTTTAATCTGGTATTAGTGTGGTTTTAATATTAGGCATTTATGGAGGTAGGGCAGGACCTCAGATACGTTACACCTCATGTTCTCTTGCTCCAAAACACGCAACTACTTCTACAGGAGCAACTTAGCAGTGCACCAGGATAACTTAGTTCAGACCATTCCTCAAGGAGGCATGGAACCAGTTACTCTAGAACACGGAAACTGTGTTTTACACAACTGCTCAAGCCCAAAGGCAGTCAAGTGAAAAGACAAGAGTACTGTACCTTTCTCCTTTGTGAAGAACATCTGGTTTGCATGGCTACACCATGAGCATTCAGTTAGGAAGACAACTTCTGTCTGGATAGGTTAGGTTGAGTGAGCTGACCCTATGCTTTAATTTCGTGCATGTGAGTCTTTTGCTTCAATTCTTGGTACAGGCAACCTAAACTGCTTGTGACCCATGTCTGTACTGAAAGAGAAATGATACAGCTGTATTTCTGGATGCCAAGGCCAGATCAATAATCCCTGCTGAGTCTGGAATAATTATTTTGGGCACAGTGCTGCAAGATCGGGCGTCACTGCTTTCAGACTAAAACCACTATCTTTATTTTATCCTGCCTGTGAAAATATAAGCCTGGAAAGGGATTAGCTTGACGATCATTTTACATTCCATCACAGGGTGACCCATGATTGTCTTGGACACCTCACATTCTCCAGGTATGCTGCAGAGTCGTTAATTGAAGGTGCCATCCCACCTACTCAATCACACTACTGCAGGCCTGACACAAAGTGCTGCTATTCGGATTTGTGCTCATGAAACAGAGTGGAAAGAGCAGGGAACAATACTCCAAATTTAGTCTGTTTAGAATACCACACCACTGAGTATTCCCATCTATTTTCAAAGCTGCAATAAAGCAGCATGGCAATACTAGTAAATGTCATTAGTTCTTTGAATTAAAAGAATTACTTCCAGCCAACAATAATAGATTAGAGCAATTCTCATTTACTACATTAGAGTAATTCTTGGCAGTGTGAACATAATGAATCTGAGGAGTTTACAATACAACCATCCAACTAAAACTTGGAATATAAATTCCCAGCCTGTAATCACTTCCTCTTTTTGTCTCTCTTTAATCATCGCAGTATGATTTTTTTTTCAGTCAGAGAGTCATAAAGTTTCTGTTTGAAGCTTTTATTGGTTTTCAAAAATGTAGTTGATTGGTTAATGAGATTTCTTTTTTTTAAATAATCCTTTTTTCAACACAGGTCATTTTCAAGCTTTAAGAAATTTACCTGAAATCACTTTTTTTTCAGTTAATAGATTATAAATTTTCATTACCCAAATATATTTTAATACTGTCTTAACTGGGCTATGAATATTAAAGTACTGACCTTGTTCTATTTTATTTAGAAACCTTTTCAGGAAAAGAGTATCTCAAGTGTAGCAAGTGTGTATTCTTTTTTCTCCCTAGTGTTTCATAGCTGTATTGATAAAAACAGCATCATCAAATAGCATCAGCATTATCTAAGCCTTTGAAATGCTACAGAAGCCAGTATTTTGTTACTACAGTTCCTGTAGTAATACATGATAATGATTTCTCTGTCATTGGTATAACTCCCTGGTGTAATATAAGTGGAGTTATTGTTGATGTATGTTGGACAATTAAGTCCTGCTGAGGCTGTTACCACTAGAATGGGAATGGGATTGGGAATTTGATTACAGCTCTTTATATTTCTGAACTGGTCTTCGCTGTTCCTACTCTTTGTCTGGACTACAGTTCAAACACTGCATGAGTGACAGAGCTAAATCTGAAGAGATTTAGAGACTTCAAACAGGTTGAGAAAACAGTGTGCTTTGATTCTTCAACTATTTGTGCTAAATTCTGAATTATTTTTGAACAATCATACCGAAAAAAGAGAAGAGCGCAACTCCTACTTGCTCCGAAGAGCTGCTGGTTAGACAGTGAGCAAATACTCTCTGACATGGTTTAACAAATTACTTCAAATGCTCTCTGACACCTTTAACAAATTACTGCAATACCTTTAAAAGGTACCTTTTAATAATCACATCTTTGGTTATCAAAGTTATTGAAAGATGCTGATGACTCTAAGGTAGAAAAGTGTGCCAAAAGACTTGATCTAAGTCACAGGTTATGAGAAGATCTGTAGAGATATTGAATAATACCATTTATGCTTTTTATCCAATGGCAGATTCAGACAGCTAGAAAATTCCTCAGATTTGAACACAAAGGAAACATTGAACTTAATGGCCGCACTCTGGAATGATTACTGACAGACAATATCCTGTACAGCAAAGGGGAACCACCAGTCACAGGGTTTTATTTATTGAATTAATTTTCCTTTATGAGCTATTTGTGTTTGTTTGTATGATACTTTGCCTTGCTGGCAATCACTAAAGCAACGCCCCTGAAAAACTGAAGTGTTAAATGTACCTTCTGTTTCTTCTTCACAACTAACCTTCCAATACCACAGTAATGGAGAAGCAGAGTTTTTTGCAAGCTGAGTAAAAGGAGTGGGTGAACCTACTATTTGACCAAGAACAACATAATGGGGAAAGGAACGAAGAAATTTACAGCAATGTAGAGATAGGGAAGCCCAGTATTTCTGAAATGTCAAAATTTACAAAAATAATAAGCAACTCTGAATCTCTTTCATGCCCTTCCCTTCAGTCTTCATCATTATACTATCTTCTGTATTGTCAGATATTCTGAACCAAATAGTAGTCTACACCGGGAGAACTTCCCAGAGAAGTTCCCAGAGGAACTAAAAGTAAATGCAAGACAACCCTGTAACTATGTGCTGTACCAACAGATCTTGCCCTTCTCTGTCCATGTTGGCCAGCCTCCCCTTGGTTTAATTCAGGAAGGATTTTCACTTGATATTGCTTCCAGTTGTTTCATTCCAGAATGGATGAACAATGGTAAAGAAAGTAAAAAACCAGTCACCTCTCTGCAGCCCAGCATAGAAACAAATTATATCACTGGTTTGACAAACATGTCAGACTCACTCAGTGAAAACAAAATTGCTTTTTTTCTTGCTGTTCTATAACCAGTTTACAGATTACAGAAATTTACAGAAAAGACAAAAAATTAAAGACTTGGAGACTCCATAAACCACCCCCCCCCCCTTTTTTTTTTTTGCTAACGTGTGCAAGTCCAGTAGATATAGTTAGTTTAGCTCTCAGGCTTATAATCAACAGGATAGAAGAAAATTTTTATGGAAAATGCATTTTTGTAGGCATTTTCTCTCATAAAATAATCCTCTCAACCAATTTTTTCCCCCAGCTGTTTGAGCAAAAATTAATTCTCAAGTGATTAGGAACTTGAACTATGAGCATTCAAAGAAACTCCTCCATGATCTGAAAATGCTGAAAGCAAATCATAGTCACTTAATAAAACATGAAAATACAGAAGAAGAAATATATCATACAGAGAAATAAATCCTTCTTGGTGATTCTAATTCTTATGCTGTGAAATTAATTTAGGTAATTCTTATTTTAAAATGAAATCAGAAGTATCATAAAATATCATCCAGTATTTTAGTAATAAATCTGATGGATGTTGCTCTAAGTGGTCATGTTGAAAAGCTCAGACCTTCCGCAAAAGAAAATAATATCGCTACATAAAATAGAACTGCAACTCTACAGCTGATTTAGGAACTGAATCAGGCTATCTAGAATCACAGCCAAAGAACAGCTTTCCTATCTAGTCCTGGTTCAGGGAAGAATACCACTGCCTTTTACATGATCCCTAACAACTTCATATATGATGTCCTTGATCACTATCCCGTGCAGTTTCTGGTTACCAGGTAACATTTCTCTGCTTGATTCATAATTTTGACTAAGTAAATGTCTAAATAATTGTGGCCAGGCATTCGTAGCTCTTTTGGAAGTTGCTTTTTTTTCAAGTATCTTATTTTTAAAGGTTGTTTTGCTTGGCAAGTGCAATATACACAGAGTTCTCCTGATGCTGGTCAACTATTGTATTCAAACAGATGCAAGTAGTTGTAGTGGAAAGCAAGGGAGAGATTAATGGGTTTTCAAGTATTTTTTTCAACAGGTTTTTGTACACTGACAATTTGTTAGCAGCAAATGCCAAGTGAAGAGGACTCCAAAGAATCGTACAAGAAAACCAATAATACCCATTTGAAAACATGGGTAATAAAGAAAGAATGGCTGCCACAGGTATTGGAAGAATAGTTTATAAAATCTTCAGGATAAAATTTGGATTTCTGCACTGCACTGTGTTTTCATTTACTATTTAGTTCACCAAGGGAATCCATAGATATTTTCCATGGAACACTCTAAAAGGAGACAGAAACTGAGTCATAGTATTTTGATTATATAGAAACTGAATCACAGTATTTTGATTACACTTTAAAAATTTTGTATCTGTGTGTAGAAATAGCAGGAAAGCTAAGAGTAAATTTCACAACACTGCTTAATATCATGCTCAGTTGTTGACACTGTCTGGTTTACAACACACTTTCAGGAGCAAGGAGGCTACAGAGTAGAGTCAGGAATTTGTTTCAGTTCCAAAGACAGTAACATCTGTTCACAATCATGGTAGAGCACTACAGGATTGATTCTCATCTTTGGGAAGAATTCTGTGAATTTTGCTTTTGCTCTGTCTATTCAGCAATGAAGAGTAAAGTGATGCTTTAGATTATTCCATACCATTTCCCAGTATTAATGCAAAGTCCCTAGCATAACCTAGGCCTTCTGTGGACCTTTATGTTAATGATAATCACTAAATAAATAAAGGAATTTAGGAAGCATTTTTCAAGACAATGTTTTCCCCACCGTACTTCTGCCCAAATCCTCCTACTCAAATCCCTAGTTATGCAGCTACCTGAGCAAACACCTCTAGCACTGGTTATTGAAACACCAGTTCTGGCTTTTTATAATTTGAGATACAGCAAGGGATGAGGACAAGAAATGGGAGCCATGGAACAGCAGAATGCAGAGAGCTCTCTTTTGAAGGGAAATTTTCTTGGCCAGCTTTTCCCATCCAGCCAAATACAGACAGTAAAATATTTCATAAAATAAAATAAAATTAAAAAAATTAAATTAAAAAAATTAAATTACATTTTGTATTTCTCTTTAGATTATATTATGCTTACAGGTATCTACATAGTACAGATTTAAGTGGTTAACAGAGATGGACAAAAAAGCAATTGTTTTGTATTTAATTTTAATGTTTAATCTCTTCTGAGAGATTTCATTGCTCAGAAACCATCCTTAATGAAAAATGTAGTTATTTTAGAAAATTTGATTGTACTATGACAGATTATATACAATACACCATCTAGTATTTGTGCATCAGTCTGGCATGCTCTAGGTACATCATTATCACATTAATTACATGTTTTCTGCTGATCCTTTCTGAAATGCATTTCACTGATCCTCTGATACACTTGTATCACTTGACTCTGTGAACTCAAATTGCCCATAAGACTGTTTGGGTGCATCACGACTACAAAGAAACTGAGAAATTGCCCGTTTCTGCTATCAAGGTATTATATCACTCCCTGCTAAGGTGAGAAACATTCTTGCCTGATGCTTATAATCCACTTCAGGGAAACATACTGCCCACCCTCACCAAACTCAGAAACATGCTGGAAAGAAGACGGTTTCGGTTTCTTTTTAAGCACTGTTCTTGACCTGGGTCTAAGGTATGCCTTGCTGTCTGGACTGAGGGCACACGTACTACTTGCTTTTCTTGCTTCCAGTGCCATTTTAAAATGTCAGTGGTCTCCCTGGAACCAGTTAAAAATGGAATGCCATCTAAATGACTCTCAAAGTGCACGGTAATTTCAGCAAGTCCATGAGTAAATTCCAGCTGGGTATCTTCTTAGAAGATACCAGAAGTCTCCCTTCACATCTGCCATGCAGGTGTTCTGTTTGCTCACCTCCATGACAATGAATCAGACACCCTGTGAGCTTTCAGCTTGGCTGCCCTGTTGTGCATATCTCACGTGTCAGAAGATATTGAATATGAAAAAAAATCATTTGGTGATAACCTACTGCTGCCTATTCAACAGAAAACCCAACCCTGAGAAAATGAGCTGGATTGCTGACACTAAAAAATGTGTTTACTTATGTTATTGTACCATATTTTCACTCAGCTTTGCATGAAAATTCATTCTTGGCACTGATGTGGAAAGCAATATAGAAGTTGCCTATATACTAGAATTCATACTGTGGAAAATATACTCTCTCCAGGAATTTGATTGTTTCAGGTCTGTAATAATGCCCAGGCTGAGTGGTCAAAGCCTCTTATCTACATCCTTATCTCAAAGATGTTGGTTCCAAACTTACTTCAGTCAGAGTACCTAGGAACTCATTGAGAAATAATTTATGCCAGCGAAGTATCTCGAACCTGCTTACTCCTAGCTCTTTTCACAAACAAATTTAATATATATCATTTTCCAGGATGACAACCAGAAAGCTGAGTGAATGCAGGAGGTCAGGTATTAAAATAAACAGGATGCAGGTACATTCAGGTAAGATTGCTTAGATGTAAGAACAGGCAGGGAAACAGAATTAATAAAATTTTATTTATAGTATAAAAAACAAGTAGAGCTGTGCAGCAAGGAACAAAAATTACAGGGAAATTAGGAGATTTGGGAATAATACAGTGAACTGCAATTACTTTCCATCCAACATCTGAAAGATGCTTTGGTCTGGAATGCATACACATGCAGAAGTTGGCTTTTGAAAATACAGTTTGTCTGCTTGTCCTCTTTCTTTCATCTGAATATGATTCATTCATTTCAGACTAGTTACTGCCTACTTATAATAGTGTTGGTGAGCAAGGGTTCTGATCCAACATCAACGAGCAGTGAAAAGTATGACTCCAAAATGGACTACTCCTATAATGTGTACTGGCTTTACACATCAGTTAAGTTTTCTCAGCGACGTCTGAAAATACACCTAGGAAGCAGGAATATAGCAAAGCACGCACTTCCAGCCTGCCCAAGGCAGATCCTTACATAGGCTGGTACTTGCAATGGCACATGATGTGCTGTTTTATTGACCTGAAAGTAAGTAAAACAGCCATTGATTTTAAAGGTACCATATCAGAGAAAAACTTGAGGAAAAAAAAACCACTATGGAATGTAAAACAAAGGAGACAAAATGACTCCTTTCCTTTCGTGAAAGGAGCAGATATTGGGATATGTGATACAGAAGTCATCAAATGAACAGATGAGATATAATGCTTTGGAGTCAAGGGGAACCCTCTGACTGAGATAGGGAAGGACTGCTCAACAATGTTCTGATTTTAGCTCCTGGAGTCTTTCAGACTGGCTTGGAGTAAGAACAGTAAATACACAGTGAAGGGCAGGATTCTCCTCACTCAGTGGATGGAGTAGGTAAGATAACTTCCCTCATTTCACACTTTACTCTTAACACATGTATCAGGTTTTGACATGGATCTAAATACCTTGTCATTCTTAGGTCCTGTTATTCATTCAGTATCTTTAAGCAGCTATAACACTCAGTTATTAGGATCTTTTGTCAAGTGCATGAAAATTTCCAGTTGGCACACACCAGCCACATTACCTTATGTTGCCTTTGACTGGTCTTTCTCATAGAGACATGGGCAAAAGAATGAGTCCAAGAAGCAATTTTATGCACCAAACCACACTAATATCCATACAGTTTTTAGATGTCTTTAAATTACTTGTGGTCTGGTAATGTGGTAATGCTTGAATCATGAGACTAAAAATTGTTGAGCAAAAAAGTGCTCCTTGCTTTGAATTTAAGGAGTTACATACTATAAAGCAGGGAAAACAAATCTTTGTCAACGTCTTCATATTGCCTAACTTTAGCCCCCTAACCTTGAAGAAATATCAGCACAGACTTTGTATGATGGGATTAATAGAGAGAGAGATTAGGATACTTCAAACAAATTATTTAGAGGAGGGAGGAAAACTTTCCTCTTTGTCACTTTAAGCAACCTGCATTACCCCTGTGGTGAGTAGACTGATAACAGCTGAAGATATTTGGCACTACTGCACTCCATTCTCATTCCAGCGTATCAGTAGCAGTGTTTCGTAATTGAAATACTTGACCTCCTCATCCACCCAGGAACTGAGTATCCACCTTCTTGTACTCCTCAGGTACGGCTGACTGTTGCTCCCAGTATAAGACACGACTTACCAAGAGGCCAATGGGCTGAAAGTGCAATGCAGAGTTGCTACAGACACATTTTTTGTCTAAGAGCACATTGGGCCTGGCACTGACAGAGCACCCAGTGAAGTAAGTGTCCACTCTAGAAACAAGAATGGCAGGCTTGGGAAGACTATTTTCATTTATCAGCCACACACTTTGCATGAAGGCTACTGTTTCTTAGGGTGCACTAAAACTCTTCCACAAATACCTAAAGAAAAATGTCTTTTCCACAGAGGTGAATTTCTAACTGCCCTGGTAAGGGTGTGAATTGAAAAGCAGAATTTGCGCCAGACTTTATTGCTTCTTCCTCCCCACATGCCAGCCTTGCAGTATCTTGCAAAAGACAATATGATCACTGAGGGATCAAAGTGAAAATCTGCCACCTCTTCAATGAGTAGCAAAGCCTTCTGCTTTTGCATGTTGTTATCATGTTCCAAAAACTGGGAAAATACTGTTTTGAAATTTACTAAGGTTAAATAGCCTTACTAACAGAAAAATCATGCAAGTTGCTTACCTGTTCTGTTAATCACAAGAAATAGGCATTTAGTGGCATCAAACACTAAACAGAAAGAAAGAGAAAGCTTCATATTTTGCTGTCTGATTTTCTGACAAGTGACTATCATTACTGTCTTCTCCTGTGAAACCACCTGCCAACAATGTATTCTTAAATATTAGAGTGAGTATGTAAGCTAAATAAATAATGAATACATGAAGATTTCCCAAGCCAGTGCAGAATCGTATGTGCTTTGAAAGTTTATGCTGACAAAGTATGCATGATGCTGTGTGGTATTCAGAAACTTCTCTTTATTCTTACATTCACACTATGTTCATCTGGAAACCTACCATATTGGGCGAAGTCTACTGTGATGACTGAAGCTAAATTCACAGTTGCCTCTTGATGTATCACAATATGTCATTCAGCAATACCACTGAGGAAAATGTAATTACTATGCAAAATCTTGTGCTTTCTTGGGATTTCTCACTAGGTAAGTAAGAAATAAATTCCTGTCAGGACTGCAGGAGTATTGTAGAGACATAGGAACAGACCAGCTGGGTCATAAGCCATGACGCTGTGTTGAAATTACTGGTCACGAGGGATAAATTCTTTTTTAGCTGCAGGCTGTATGTCTTTTCTTTCCACCTGAGTGTGCAGAAAACTTGCTCACTGTCCAAATGAATGCTCATACAATGCATTTCATTCCCATAATATTCTTGTAAGGTAGAAATCTTAACAGAGAAGCCACTGAGGGCCAGAGAAACTGAAACAAATCAACCAATCAAAAAAATCCGTGTAAGGATTTACACCAATTTACCCTTTGGTTCCACTTAATCTCTCTCCCTTGAGACTCTTTCCTTTCATAAAGCAAACAACATATAACCCCTGTAGGCACTGATCTCCTGCTGAACACAAGAGTGAAATCTAAGACACTCCAGGCCTCCAAAACACTTTATGAGTATGACCCAGCCACCTTAATCATTGCCTTTTCCTTTGGAAAAAGGACCTCCACTCACAGCTTTGTTCTGCTGCTACAGTGACTGTTGTGGAAGGAGGAAGGAAGGCATTTTCACCCACAGGAGGAAGAGGCATTAACACCCACACATTTCCCCAGTTTCAGTACAAAATTCAAAGCTCCTATTCTGGATCTATTTTGATTTCTTTATTTTAAAGTCAAATATACAAATAAAATCAAAGGAAATTGATTGCTACCTACAAAGAACAGAAGAGATTCCCACTTGTGACTTTTAAAACTTGCATGCCATTCTCATAATGTGGTTGCGGGTGTGAATCAGAAAAAAGAAGATGCATAGGTAGATGTTCATGTTCATTTTGTTTCCACTGGAGCTGCCTCAGTATAGACTAAGGAGACTGAGGTCTCAGATTACTGTCAGAAACACTGATAGCTTCTTATACCAATGTTTAAATTATACCATCACAGAATGGTTATGGCTGGAAGGGACAAGATCATCTAGTTCCAACCCTCCTGCTATGGTCAGGGACAGCTTTCACTAGACAAGGCTGCTCACAGCTACATCCAACCTGGCCTCAAACACTTCCAGGGATGGGGCATCCACAACTTCCCTGGGCAACCTGTACCAAGGCCTCACCATCCCCACAGTAAGGAATCTCTTCCTAATACCTAATCTAAACCTACTCTCTTTTTGTTTAAAGCCATTAATCATTGTCTTGTCACTACATGCCCTTGTAAAAAGTACCCCTCCACCTTTCTTGTAGGCTGCTTTAGGAACTGCAAGGCTGCAATTAGGTTACCCCTGGTGTCTTCCCTAGGCTGAACAATCCCAATTCTCTCACCATTTCCTCATAGGAAACCATAGCTCCAACCCTCTCATCATCTTGGTGTCCTCCTCTGGACTTGTTCCAGCAGGTCCATGTCCTCCTGTGCTGGGACCCCAGAGCTGGATGCAGGGTTCCAGGTGGGGTCTCACCAGAGCAGAGCGCAGAGGGGCAGAATCCCCTCCCTGGCCCTGCTGCCCACGGTGCTCTGGATGCTGCCCAGGACACGTTTGGCTTTCTGGGCTGTGAGTGCACATGGCTGGGTCATGTCCAGCCTCTCATCCAGCAGCATCCCCAAGTCCCTCTAGGTAGGGCTGCTCTTGACCTGTTCATCCCCCAAGCCTCTGTTGATACTGGGGGTTGCTCCAACCCCTAATTTAAACACTAGGCTAGGATGCATGAATATAGCAGCAGGAAAATTGTAAAAAAGCTGCAAGGAAAACCAAGCTGTCTGCAAGCCAAGACTCTGCAATGACAGAGAATATATTTCTGTGAGGGTAACAGACTTCTTGTTTTTTCTCACTTGCTCATTTTAATTCTTTTTTGCATTTTGCTTCTCAGAGACACCATCATAACAATTAAACATTTTAAAAAGTTTTTTCTTGATGTCTGTGTGTATTCAGAATAGTTTATTTTGCCTTGAGTTTACAAATACTACAGGCAGAATTTTTCTAAGAAAATGCAGTTACTGCAGGAAAGTATAATGAGCTTGAATAAGGTTGGTTTGATTCATTACTGATGCAACTTCACCGATTTCAGAGGAACCTAACCAAAGAACAAGGTGAGCCGAGCACTTCAATGCTCCACGTACTCCAGAGGAGCCCTTTAGAGCTGATATTCAGTAGAAGAACAGCTAATAAACGGGAATAATCTTTTCCCTTACTAAGATGTCAAATATATTTTTTTTCTATAGAATTTCTATAAAAGATGACTCAAGAGCACATGGATATAGCTAAATCTTACCTAATAAAGTATTTAAACCAAAGTGTATTGGTTCAAAATTGCATTTGGCTCACTGTTGCATAATGTTTGTCCAGCTTCTTGCTCCAGAGTGCTTGGATATTGCAATGTGTTGTACTGATCACTTCTGTTTACTGGAAGTCCCATGGAATAATGACTTTCCATTTTTTTGGGCTAAAAATTGCAAAATTATCCATACTAATGAGTTTAATATATTCATGTTTTAAGTACAGAGCTCCATATTTTTAAATTCCTTTTCATAACACTGTGCTGAATTCAATTTCTCACTTGGATGAGAAAAAACCAGCACAACAATTGCTTTATTTCAAGTTCCTTCTAGCCCCACAAACATCTTTGGAAAAAAACCAAATATATAATTAAAAAAAAATGTTGACTGCATTATAAAAGGTTCTATACAGTACTATAAAAAATAATCTAAACTACAGTATTGCTGTATCAAATCTGTTGAAAGGAATTAGCCATCTGTCACGACAGCAGCTTGACCTGATGGGCCCTGCAGAGCAGCAGTGAGATCAGCAGGGTCCTGCTGAGCCAGCAGTCCTGTCCTGCCGAGTCAGGCCCTGACGCTATTCCCTGGCACAACAGGTTGTCCTCAGCAGCACCTCTTCAACTTACTTGTTCTCTATGATCTGGAGCACAACTGTTGCCTGGATTTCTGAATAGAAGCTGTGCAAAAGTCATTGAAACCATCACGTTCCACAATAAACCCAGGTAATAAGCTTGCCTGAGTAATAGGTCAGAATCATCTGCTGATTAATGTTTAACTTCTTTTTTTTTTTTCAGTATTTGTTTCCAGTAAGATAGTGGCTGAACAGCTACCCTGCTGTGGGAGGAGGGTGGGGATAAGCATGACTTTTACTTCAAGAGAAGAAGTGACTTGTAAATAAATTGGGGAAAAAAAAAAAAAGGAAGTTATTTTTCTCTTTCCTTCTGAGAAAGGAAACCAGCTTTTAAACTGGACACCTTAATGAGCAGTGTTCCTGGATGGACCTTTGTTTTGCATTACCTTCTGAGAGAAGGAGGCAGTTTAGGAGATGAGCTCTCATTTTAAATACTTCTGGCTTCTGCAGATGTGAAATGAGAACACCTGACACTGAGGGCACTGCTGGCTGCTCTGCTACTCTCTGCCAGTGCTGCACTCACTCCTAATAATGAGTTGAAGAATTCATATTAATACCCTTTAAAAAGTAATTCTCAGTATGTATTTAATGTCTGTTCTTTGACTAACTGGAGTGCTTACAGGTACTTTGAAGACACTAAAACAAGATAAATTCAAATCCTTTGTGTTTCATAGTGGACAGTGTAACAATACTGTACATGTCACACTGCAAAATGTCCAGAGACCAAGGGTGACAGTGCAGTATCACATTATTCATGAGAATACTCTTGACTCCTCTTGCGTCTCCTCTTGCCTATTCCTCTTCTGAGGGGCTAGAGTAGTACTACTTTAAAAACATCCCTGTTCCAGTGAGAAATTGAGGAGCTCAAACCCAGAGAAGTACACTGGTCAGACACAGGCCCCATTTCCCTATTTTGTCTCTGGCAGTGGTATTTCCCTGGTGTGATCTAAAAGGCAGAACTGTGGAAACTGCATTTAGAATTACAGGGTTCTGGGAAGGGAAAAATGAAAGATTCATGTTATGGTCAATTTTCAGCATTGTAGGAATGAAGTGGCCATTGGGATAAGACACTCCCAAAACAGGAAGAATTTTGGAATTGGTTCACTGCATTGATCCAATGTAAAAATTTCCAAAGATCAACTTTCCTTGACAGACCATGTCACATTGGTGAGAAGAGTCAAGATGACGGCTGTAAGTGGTTACTACTTTGTTATGTTTTGTCTTTATATTTTCCTGATACGTGCTACTCCTTCTCATCACCTGCTCTGTACTTAACTCTGAGCTTCTACTAGGAATAACTAAAAAGAAAGAATGTATTATCTGGAATGTAAATAATCTTTAATGTATCAAAAATTCACACCCTTAGTGTGCTTCTAGAAAAGAAACTATTTTCTCTGGACAGTGGGAACTGAAAAGATTTATATTCAGGATTCATTTCCAATTGACACCACAATGACAGTATATTTGCTTCATATTAGTTTAGGAATACATGGAGCATTGAACAAGCTGTGAAGACTGTCAAGCATTACAGATATGACTCCCAGAATGTAACTGATGTTCTGAAACGTCTTCCCCCCCGAGTTGGTTCTGGTGCAGTATCTAAAATAAACTCAGAATTTACAGGTGGCTGCCAATCCCATGTTTTGTTCCCTCCATAGGAAACCAGTGACAAAGCTGCACTGCCTGTGCAATGCACTAATATGAATGAAACCTCTGAACCTCATCCATTTCTCTCCTCGACCAGTGTATAATTTGATCAGTTCATAGCTTACAAATAAATCACTGGTTAAAAAAAGGATAAATCATAATGGAAGAACACAGGATAGGAGGCTATCATTCCAGGCTTGGTTATTCTCTCACGCTGTTGAAGAGCAAGAACACAGAAAATTAGAAAGAAACAAAGGTTTAAAAATTATGGAAACTGGAGAGCTGAACTGCTCCTGCAAGCTGCTGAGTAAACTGCTTAGCTGGTGGAGCTAATACGTACTTCATTTTAGTGGTGTAAGAAATTTTATCTGTGAGCATGGGACTATCAGCATCTAGTCCACTTGGATAGGACAGGAGTCCTTGGTGCACGGCAATAATTAGTACTTACAGAAGCTCCTGAGATACACAAGCACAAACATATCTACCTGCCACTGACTTCTATTCATGTTACTTCAGTTACACTTAGGAGGCTCTTCAGGTTAAAAATATGCTGGGAAATTAACTGCACTTCTCTTTTAATATGATTAAGATCCTGCATAATATATAGACACCGTTTATCTGTTTCAACAGTTTTAACTTTGCTAACTCTTCAGTTCTTTCTATAGGCAATTAAAGAAGACATGACTGCAATTCTTCCATCTCAGTCAAATGGATTGATGAGTTCTAATGGAGAACATTTATTCCAACCTTTAATTAAGTTTGGCAGTCTAAAATCATTAATCTATGCTTTGAAACTATGTACTGTAACGTGAGCATTTAAAACCATACAAGTCAATCTTGTTATAAGGTGGATGTCTGAGTGATAATGCAGCTTTCTAGAAGCTGCCTTTGAATCTTTTAAATTACCTTTCCTTGGTTCATGACATGAACCATTAAGGATTTGCCCCAGCAGAGGATGCAACCAACCTCAGTGTGACACTGCTTTGGCCAAAAGCAACCTTTTAATCCTGAAAGGTTATTGTAAAAGTTGATAGGCAAGAAATCTGGTCTACATTCTCCATCCTGCATAAATCTTAATACAGTTTTTGCTTAAAGAAAGAATCAAACACACTGCATTATCTGGTGTTATTCTGCTAGATTATTCAGTGACTCCTACAACCAATTTCCTTGTGAACATATTTGCAGTAGTTTAGCTTTTTGGGTTGGAAACAATTTCATTTTAATATGTTTTTTGGAGCACTGCTAGAGTCACAGGCATTTTTTAATGTGAGAGAATTCTACAAGGATGAAAGTGCATACCTTGAGATCCTGGGTTCTCTTTCTAGAAGAAAATAAGGAGTCTCAAAGAGCATTAAAGTATAAAATCTTTCAGGCAGCCACCTTGGACTTTTTCATCATCTGCCAGAAGACCTTATAGTTGTTTTTTCAGCCTTTACTGATGCTTTAAAGTACAGCACACTTAAGACGGTTGGGAGATGAGAAGCCATAGAGAATTCTCCCAAGCGGCTGCTGTTAGGAATACAGTGATCAACAAAACGCATCAGCTGGGGACACTTCTGAATGAAGGCAATCTCTGGGTTTGATTTAACAGTTTCAGCTGTTGTCACAGAGTACTTGGCATCCTGTGAACGCGAACAGGTCTTTCTGGTAATAGCTACTGAGGTTGTTACTGCTCCTCCACTGAGGTTCCTCCATCTGGTGGTACATGTTCCCCCTCTTGGTTGCACAGCTTCAGCTCCAGCTCTGTACTGAGCTGCAGTTGGTAGATAACTTACTATTATGGCCTAGAGGAGGTATGGAACTTTTCAGGCAATAGAGTACAAAGTAAAGCTGATTTATAAAAGAAAAAAACCAAACGAAAAAACAAAAAAACAAAACAAAAAACCCAAAAAACCCCATAAACTAAGTTTTGCAGACATTTGAAATGTATGCCTTGAGTTTCCCTATGAAGAAAAATGCTTAGTTTGGAAGATTCTCATATACTCTTTCAGAAGTCAGATGTAAAATCCAGTATCAGAAGTAAAAGGGAAATGCAGTTGTGGAAAATGTGAAAGCTTTTAATTAAGCACTTGCCCTGTCCTGCACACAAAAAAAGAAACATGAAATTAAATTTTATGGATTTATTTTTCTTTTTTTTGAAAGAAGTTAATTTTGGGGAATGGGTCTCTTGGTGTTAATCATTGACTGTTCCATTATTAAAGAACCATTTGGGACCGTGAATGTTTCAAAAGGTTTGTACCACTGAACTGTGGGATTTGTGCACATTAACAGATCAGCTGGACGTTTCCAGCGGTCACAGCACAGCCATGTTGTTTGATGCAGGTGCACAAAACAGGCAGTGCTGGGGAAATCCTTTCATCTTCCCTTCCACACAACTAAAAAGCCTATCTCTTTGGAGGCATACCCCTTATTTAGTGAAATCCTACACAGCTCAAACTGGGTGCTAAAGCTTCCACTACAAAAGGGCAGGGTGTCATCCCTCTAATTTCATAGGCAATACTGTGATACAATTGATTAATTGTAGATTGTGGGAGTCAGGAGAGTTGCACTTGTGGGGAACTGTGAGTTTAACATTAGACAAAAACCCCCCGTATTTTCTAAAGGGCATTCATAGCTAGTTTGTTTAAGCCTTGAAATCAGAGGAGTATTGTGCCTGTCAGCCTAAAAAGAAAATTTGGACTACAGTTTATATCAGCCATGAAGCTGGCCTAAAGTTTGTTCAAAGTTTGAAAAATTAAGATGTATCTGGTTTCTGGATCATATGAAACAACATTTACATTATTGCTTTATAATTTTTGCCTATTTATCAATTTTTTCTAAGAAACGCTTATTCTTGTCAAATGAAAAACAGTCCAACAAAATATCCACGAACAGTGACACAGTCGTTTAACCTCAAGCTGCCCATTTCTACATTCATTCCGTGTTTCACTCTTTAATATAATTACTTCTGTTTGGAATAGACAGTGATGAAATGATCTGGCCTTTATGCATTATTACTTGATTAGTTTTTCCGTATTTGCTGAAAAAAAAAAGAAAAATCGGTTACTGAACATTCTTATTAACATTAATTTAAAGTGCTTTTGCATGTCCTTCATGCTCTTTAGGATAGTTGCTATATAACAGAAAAGTATTTCTCCTTTCTTCTGCACTATGGCTAAGTAAATTTTCATTAATAATTATTAAGCTTTATGACTTTTTAGAAAAAAAACCCAGTTTAATCTGTATGAATATCTTCAGGTAAATATATTTAGACCAAGGACCATTTATTATCATTTGTGTTGCCACACTGGCTGGGGCTAAAGGAATTTTTGACTTTTTAGTTCTATATGAACCATACTTATGATTACAAAAAATGAGACTTGGCTGCTCTGATGCAAAGAGGCATGAGATGGGATTCTTAATGCCAATTTGGTTCCCCAGGATGTCGAGATTCACAACAGCTGCCATGCTAAATTCTCAGATACTTGAATCAAGACAGGAAGGAGGAATAAGATGCGTGAAACTCTGGCTATGTCAGTAAATACAGCTTAAGTCTTTCTCAATCTGCAATACACACACATACATAATATATACCTATATTTTTATGCAGTTGGCTTATTTAATTATCAACTTTACCGAAAGGATACAAAAAGTGAGTGGTTTAAGCTAAATAAAGTTCTTTCTGGGGCAGAAAAATGTTACCCAACAGGTTGGGATGTTGACAGCATAAAAGATAGACGAATTCTCGGCAAGATTTGTGGCTTATTTGGGAGATCACATAAATATAAGAGCCTTGAATACAAGTTTAGAGAAGCTAAAGAATTAGACATTCTTTCCATGTTTTCTTTAACCTCTTTTTGCTGGGACATGAAACCTTGAGTCTGCGATCACAGAAACTACATCATCAGTGTGAAATCAGTATGTTAGGTCAGGAACAGTGTTCCCAACATAAAATAGAGGCCTTTTTTCTTTTTTTTTCCCCCTCTTTGGTGTCTTTTTTAACTACTCTACAAAAGGTTCTTTATCATATGCATTGTTTTTTTAAACTTTAGGACATGTACATGACATCTTTTGCCTACTATAAAGGTTTGACCACTTCTTCAGTAAGGAACACATTTTAGAGAAAATTACATCATGTATGGCATGTGAATTTTTTTAGAGTCCAGCTACTTCTCTCGACTGTTTCTTAGTAGATAGAGCAATATATTATTTGTTTGCTTGCCCTGAAGCATGACACTAATTACTGCCAATCATTCTACCCATGTTTATTCTTGATATACAAGCAGCATCTTCTGCTAACCACATAAAGGCATCAGAGTAAACCAGACATCACAGCAGCTTAATAGCTCTAGTCATAGCATGGTTCTTAATAAACTCTATAGTCATGTAAACGTCTATTATACATAAGGAACTCTGTCATGAATGAAAGTTAGCTGAACAGTCATTAACTGAGACAAGGAGAAGGGTCACCTTGTGCCTTCGGAAGGGAATGCTTGCAGTTACTGTAGCAAGGCTGTGAAAATCAGATGGAAAAATAAACTTATCTCATGGTATATTAGGGAGAAAGCATGGTTAGAACCAGGCAGTGCTCACTAGGATGTTTACATTCTACTTCTCCTGCTTGTTTGTTGCATGACAAGCACTTCAGTTGCAAAAATCAACAAAAGATATCTGATGTTAAATGGGAGAGTCATAAGAATGAGTGCTTCAAGTAATTATTCCGTAAAAGTTAATATGGCAGCTCACCACAGTATTATTGAACTACCAAGCAGCTATAAAACAATGCTATTTAATGAGCTGAGGAGATGAGGACTGAGTACTAAGGGAGAAAAACCAGAATGGTTGACTTCAATACTGTGCAAGTCTTGGTTCATTAACTGAGTATAGTATTCACAATAGTCTAGTAGATTAGAACAAGCCACTATGACCAGCCAAGCTGCTTGAACAGACACTTAACTGGTGCTTGCAGAACTCAAAATAATTCTATTGCCTGTATCTATGGCAGGGCATATCACCCCTCTCCCCACCACAAGAGGCCAGTGCAGATAGGAGAGACAACCCAGGCAGGCAAGGCCCAGCGGGTAGCATCTCCTGGCACCAAAAGGTCTGCCACCTTAACAGATGTGGGAAGAGATAAAAAACCACAGGTGATCAAAAGGCCTGTTTTTACACTATAAATGTACTACAGTTTATCACAGAGGCAGAAGTCTCTGACACACACTCTGAGAAGCCTTCTACCCACAAGGCCTGAAGGCATGCAAGACTCTGTGGTTACTTTCCTGGGAATTGAGGGAAAGGATTTTGATGCGTGCTCCATCAGAAACTGGATGGTAAGAAACGTTGGATCCTAAGTTATATTATTTCTTCGCTAGCTGTAAAATAAATAGGTACCTTTAACCTTGTGTGTATAATACTAGTTGTCTCTTTTTGTCTTAATCCTGTGTAGTAATAGTCTGTCTTAAGTCTTATGTCTGTTAGTTTTGTGTCTATTAAATAATTCATTCTATAATAGACTGAATCAGCCATTATTAAAGAACTTACAAATGAGACTGGGTCTTGGGGTGCTGGCCACCTCAACAACGTGACTGCCTACTGCCAGAGGCCTGGGCAAAGTGCAGGGACTTATTTAAATCCACATCATCCATTCATAACAATATCTCAACTTTTTACCCAAGAACTGGATTTACTTGGACACACAAATCAGCCTGTTGACATGGCAGACAGTCTACAGCCATGACCACGTCTCAGCCAATACACCAAAGGAAAACACCTCCTTCACTGTTTTTCTCTCTCTCTCTCGCTCGCTCTCTCTCTATATATATATATAACTTTTACTCTCATTTATGCATTGGTACTGGAATACAAAATTTAACTCTGTGGCCACCATGATGGGGATATGTGTCTCTGTCACTCTGGATATAAGGTTTCACGTTCCTGAGGAAAGCAAAGGGATAAGACAACTCCCTCCAACACTGCTAGGGTGAGACTGAACTCTGGTGGATCCAACCAGACCCTCTTGCCAGGAGGACTTCACATGACGAGGTTGTTGCTCTACCGGCTCCTATTCCAGTTTCCTTCAGCAACAAAACTGCCCTGTAGCTGAAGGATGCTATGAATTACGATCTTCTGGAAAACATTTCTGGCTCTGAAGCCACAGAACAGTAGCTCTTACAAAATAAATATTTTAAAAAATCTAAAAGACACAGTTTAAAAGGAGATGAATGACTTGCATATGACTGCATTAAGCATCTCAAGGCTGTGATTTCTCAGCAATAGAAAGAAGTATTAGAACAAAACATTATTTTACTAGGTAAAAAACCTTTTCTTAAGCCAAGATATCAAATCCCTTGTTTTTGCAATGATGGATGAAATTACTGATCATTGTCCAAAACCAGGCAGACAGTCTCTAGCAACACAACAAAGACCTTGCAACATAGAACACTCTAGACATGGGTATGTACAGGTAGTACTTGTGATATGGGAAAGCTGTCTCAAACTGACTCAGAATTTTGGCTTCAGGAATGGACTACGGCTACAGCTGGGACCAGTTGCTTCCTTCTGCTGTGAGATGTGGCATTTTATGAAATGAAAACATTTTCTTACGTTTTGACCAGCTTTAGTCAAGCTGCCCCCCTACACACAGAGATTATTCAAAGAATCCATCTAGCATATAACTTTTCTTTCCCAGAGGCTGTGCAAGGGTTAGAACGGAAAAGAAAGTTTTGACAGGTACAAGATGCAACTAAGAAATGCTGTGAGCTGGTGCAATGCAATTAATGCCCTGTGAGATTGCCATTGGAAACTGTCACATCCCTACAGATTAAAAGTATTTCAGGTGTTGAGACTTCACAAGGTAAATTCTGGACTTTTCAGAACAGGTATTTTGGTGTTTGCTCTGTTCGGCGTTTTCCAGGTGTAATCCCATTACAGGGTTGTAGAAACAGTTTGGAATTGGAGTAGATTTGTCCTTTGCATATTTTGATAAGGTCCATGTTCTGACTTACTGCCTTTACTCTGCCTTATCTGTGTGGTCTGTACCATGTTCCTCCCTAAAAGTACAATACAGCGACAGGAACACCAGGAGCTGAAACTTGCAAAATGTTGTCTCTGTATGGCATTAGCAGGCTGCAGAGTTTGGTATGCTACACACAACCTGACAAATTTTGTTTCCTCCCCACTCCACCATGCATATTCATAAGCAAATATAACAGTTACACATAAACAGAAGCTGTGATATATATAACAAACAACAGAAAAAAAATAAGTATGAAAACAAACAAACAAAAATATCTAGGAAGAGATTGTTTTAATGACTGCTATTAACTAATACACCAATGAAGAAATCCCCACTCTTGGGTAAATTACTTTGAATGGGCAAATATCACCCAGTGAAATAAACTGCTGATCAGGATGGAAATGTAAGGTTTCTGTAAGCTTCTTTAAACTAAGCAGGTGTTCTCCTATGTATAGAAAGCATCTTAGATTTTCCTGTGAGCTCAAACGTAAGAGAGTGAGAGCAAAATGTTTATGATGCTGACTAATTCCACATGATTTTGTATAACGTTCAAACTTGCAAGTGATTTATTGTTTTCTTCTAGGAAAAGGCTGTCAAATGAGGCAGGCACTAAAGAGTCACATTTTTGCTCTTTAAGCTTGCTTGTTTATTAGCATTCCTTCCTGCAGGATAAATGAAATCAAATGCAGTATGTTTCACACCTGTAGCTACGAGACTTTTGATTTTGATAGCTGGAAACAACCTTATGTACTTATTCTGCAGTATTTTTTTCCTTCTACAAGAAAGAGAGCATTTTCTAGAACTCCTTTTTCTCTTTGCACCTTTTGCTCAAAGCTACTAGCGTGCAAAGTGTAACTCTTTAAATAATTTAAAATGAAAACACGCACATCTGGCCATCTGCTGCTACAGCTCAAGAAACTCCAGCATTTCCGACGGCAGCTGTTGACTACGCAAAGGGCAAACCAGAGCAAGCGAGACCCAGAACCTCAAACCTGCAGCAGGTATTCTGACCAAGGCAGGGAGCTCTTCTGAAGTGCCACCGCAGGCATGCCAACATCATCTCAAAAACGCAATTAACTTTTCCTAGCGACTGCGACGTGCTCGGTTATTTCGTGGCGATCGCTGCGGCTCGGTACGCGCATCCCCGCGCAGCCGGGCTCCCGGCCGGTTGCAGCGCGGGCCTCGGGGCTCCGGCAGCCCCGCACGGGCGGGGCGGCGCTGGGGCTCCACCGCCCCGGCCCGAGGATCACTCACCATGTTGACCTCCGAGACCACGTCGATGCTGGCGATCTCTATCCGCATGCCCACATCCACGGGCGGACCTGCGGGGGGAGCGGGAGGCGGCGTTAGCGGACCTGGGGGGGCCGGGGCGCGGGTCGGGGGTCGCGGGCGCCTCACCTCCGAAGTCGGGGCGGAGGCGGATGTCGTAGCCTTGGAGCAGCCTGTCCACAGTCTCCTTCACGTAGGACATGTTGCTGGGCCCGTCGACGCTGCGGGAAGAAACACAACCGGCTTAGGGACGCTGCCGGGCGGCCCNGGGCTGCCGTGGGGAAGGGGCTGCCACCGCCCGGCGCGCCCCCCGCCGCTGGAGCGCCGGCTTCCCGGCAAGGGACAGTGAATGATTGCCGAGGGCGCTTCAGTGTGAAAGTTCCCCTCGATGGGATGTCAGCCATGAAGTGAGAGGGGAATGGCAAATTCGACAGAAATGGCACGTTTTGGCGCAGGTAGCGTTTTGGCCAGCGGCGGAGGCTTGAGGAGGCGGCCGTCCCGCGCTCCCGCAGCCGGCGGGCGGCCGGGGCTGCCCCGCAGCGGTACCCGCGGTGCCCCGCGCGGGAGGCCGCCACTGGTTTTGTGTTCCAATTTTTTAACCAACGTGATTGATCTTGCGTTTATAACGCGATTTTCTTCTCTTTTTTTAAGGCTCGGAATGGATGCTCTAACGTAACCTGACCCCTCTCGTGCATTATTACACAGTGACTGATGGGAGCCCTGTGCGCAGTTTATGGCTTTGCCGGTGCCGCTCGCTTTCACTGTACCGTAGCGCAGCAGAAATAACATTTATCCCTTTCGGGTTCAATACATCTCATCTGTGCGCTGCACAGTCCTGCGTGCGGTGCCCTTGGGATACGTATTGGATGCTTTTGAGGCTACTACAGTGTCAAGCACACTTGTTTTTGAGAAGTGGCAGAATTCTGGTGATGGTTTTTGTAGCTGAAATATGCCACGATATTTGAAAAAAATGATGGAATATTGATATAGTTTGTGACACACATTCTAGTCATAACTTTGAGCAATTTTTGGAACAATGCATTTTTCTAAGAAAATTTCTCACTCTTGGAGAAGGAGCACAACATGCTTCCTGAGAGATTACTATGGGAATCTTTCATCTCACATCTGCTCTCTACAACCGTAACACTACAAGTTTATGAAAATAATTTTTTATTGATTCTTTGTAGCAGTATATAATAAATATTTTCAATTTTCTTTGAGAAGTTTTATATATTTTTCTTTTTCTCCTAGTTCAGTAATTAGCTGCTGAAAAATGTGACCTCCCAGATCAACTTGAGGGTACTTTAGCATTGCTGTTTGGAAAGAGTTTTGTTCAATTGTAATTGGTGTGGCTTGGGTAGAATGCTTAAAACAAAAAAAATCCTGCCTATAGACATCTACCAAAAAGTATCTTTTTATTTTGGGTTGTAGCACACACAGCCATAATAAAAGTTACCTGGTTCTTCTGAAGCACTGAATTAGGATTTACCATGGAATTATATAGTCCCTTTTACTTCTTGATGGTATGCAGCATTATATTTAGCTTTGTCATAAGCCATGTGAAAGTCAGATATGCCTGTATTTAAGGGAGACCGCTGTTCTCCATGGCTTGCCAAAATCTGTCTTAAGGCATAAGTACAGGGGTTTATTCTATTAGAATTCCTAATCTGCTGCACATTTCAGGGCAGCTTTAGTTCAGATGAGCTGTAGTCTGGCCCGTGGACTGAATGCCCATTAATGGTTGAACTGTTTCAGGTGAATTTCCGGTCTTACCATCTGGTCTGAGAAGGCATGAGCAAAGCCTGTCCTGCAGGTGTCCTGCAATCAGGGATGTCTCAGCCCAGCAAGTATACTTCCAGGGAGGATGATGTTTTTCTTCTTGGCAAGCTGGTTCCTCTCAGAGCCCTCCAACCAAGCTGTCCTGGCTTCTGGAGACCAGCCTCGAGCTTCCTCCACTGAACAGCCCAAAAATAAGACCCAAACTGTCAAAATTCAAAGCCATTTTGTACAGCTTGATTACTGGGCATATTTGGGCTCTAGACTTGGGTCTTGAAACAACTGCAAATATCCTGCAGTGTGGAGACAGTACTGAAAAGATCCTTCAGTAATGGGGGCTTAGGAACAAAGAGATTTGTGTGGTGCTTTTAATAACCATACAAATGAGGAGCTGCATGGCATTACACTGCCACAGCAGAGGGGTTGAGAAGGATTTTTTTTTGCCCCATCGTGAGGATAATGGAAACACGTCTGGGACGCATTTTCCATTGCTTTCAGGACTGAAAGAGGTAAATTATTGTCAGCAGGACTTCCACTCTCACATGTATTACTAGCTGAAGTCAATGAATACAAATTTGAGGTTCTGCTCTCTTTGCAGATGATCTGTTTCTAGGAGAATAGTATGCTTTTCCAGGCCACCAATGTGGAAGAATTTTGATGTAATTTTGATAAAAACACTCCATGTGACATAGTTCTTGCTTCAGTATCTCTTTAACAACCCCTTATACAAAGAACAAGTGACATCCAAAATGAATGACTGTGGAGAACAGGCTAACTCTCATAGCCCAGGTATTATCACTATTGTTTACAAACATTTTCTAAAAGCTTATATACATGACAAGACATCTGGTGATTTGATTTTGACATGTGCTTCAAATGGCAGCTGCTTCTGCAGTCAATAAATTTGATTCAAAACACAGCAGTGTGTCTTTCACTCAGGCTGAGTGAAACCTGATGGGTACTCAACATGGCTTTTGGGCATCTTGGAATTTGCTGAGTACCCCAGAATGTAGGTGCCTAAGTAGATGGCTAATTTGCAGTTTTGGAAATCAGGCTGCTTAGTGCCCAAAGTTGTAGGAGCTTAATCTGGAGAGTTTTGCCACTAGTTTTCGATATTTTTAATTAATCTCTCATCTCTGAGATATGCAGTTGTAAATCTGTGTTTTTTAGTAAGACTGGAGATAACACAGCTCCTATACGAAGGCAAGTGCACATCCTCTGCATGGAAGTGTCTACCTTGACAGAAACTATTAAATATTTCTATTGCTACTGCCTTTCCTGTCCACTCTGCCAGTGAAATGAGCTCCCATGGTGGAGCTGCCACTCTGACCCATGCGTGCTATTTAGTGAAACCAGCAGCATGCTGAGGTGGGATGCAGCCAGTTTACACCCTGTAGGAGCTGTAACCCCGTTGTACCAGACCCAGTTTGGTTTCCAAACACCTGTGGTGGCTTCAATTTCTGCTCTTACAGTCTTTTCTTATGGTTATTTTCTCATACCTGTTGTTCAATAAGTTTTCTTGAAACCATTGCTAACAATAGTGCCAAATTCCTTTCCCAATCATTTCTGTTCTGGGTTTAGTATATATAGGGTCTATGAGATAGACATACAACTTGTAAATAAGATTTCAAAAATACATTTTCTGGCCTGTGTTAGAGAAGGCAGACCTTTTGAGTGGGGAACAGCTTTATATTTGTTAAACATACGTAAGCACTAATAAACTGAACCAATGGAAATCCACTAATTCTAAAATATCAACCATGACTTTTTTTCATATTCTGAGGCATGTCAAATGCTTACTTGAAGCAATATAAATAATATAATCATAAATCATGATCAGAAACTATCCTGGGCCAAATGCATATTAATTTTTTGACTTTCATTATGTTTAAACTTTCAGGGGGGAATCTTTTTTCTTATACAAATTAACATTTCCAGTTTATTAAATACCTTTTTTGCAGTGGTCATTTTAATTTGGCATCAGAAAGTGCATGCCATACAAAGATAATGTCCTGCTTAGATAATGTTGGCTAATAAAAAAAATGCAAGATCACTGAAAAAAAGGGAAATTCTTTCTGTGTCCCACTGGATAAGATCTCTAGGCAGGAAGACCACAAGTTTTAAAGAAACAAAGGGGAAAAAGTGCAAAAATGATGACTATGCAATCTCTCTCTAGTGATATTTTGTGCCTTCTTACATGTAGAATGAAAGTGGGTGTCTCTGTGCTTCTGCTCAAAACAGAAAAGGGGAGCTGTGTCCCTCATACTCTAGTCTTTGTATGTGGACGTGATGACTGAGAACGTTAATATTTGTGATACTGACATTTGAGAAACTGCAAATAGGGACTTAGAGGATACTCCTAATCTAAGTGTCCAACTGGAAACTGCTGTGCGGATTTTTCATACTACATACACAGCTAAAAGAAAAATGAGAATTAGGATGGGTACATATTTTTTTTTTACTTGGCACTGAGCAGGTGACATTTTTCAGTAATTATACCAATAATATATATTCAAAATTTTAGATCAAATTTTTTGACAATTAAGCTGAATGCTTTGAAAACTATGAAATGGAACCTTGGAACTGTGAAATGACTACCTGTGCAGGTACAAACCAAATCTTGTTCATATTTATACATAAAGAGGCATGTAACGAAATAAGTCGCTTATTTCATCTGCTTAGTGATAGCGCTACTGTTGTTTTATACCTACAGTAATCCCTTGAGTCAAATAGAGCTTGTGAGCCATCTTCTCAAATGACAGAAAACTGCAAGCTGGAAGTACTTTTAGTGTGCCTTGGGGATTTCAGTGCAGCAGCAAAGCTGCGCAAACAATCGAGAAGAGCTGAGGACTGACATGCTGAACTTGTGCTTTATCCTGGGATCTGTAGACAGTGTGATGCTGCCACACACTGAGGAGACCACCTCACCCTCACACCCATTTCCCTTTCCTTTGGGTCTCTCAGTAAGCCCTCACTCTTACCTCAGGAAAGGAGAGGTACGTATCTGCTTTGTGCTCCATTTTCATCCCTCTTTTTATACACTCTAAAGATCAATTAAGATCTTTCTAGTGCAGGTTCTACTTTGTTTTAAAAGACTGTAAAATGCTTAGGACAGTTCTTTTAAGGAATTAATAGTAAATATCAAAACCGTGAATCAAAGTTACTCACCTTTAATAGTCAAAACCGTAAGAGAATATATGAGCTATAGGATTTTGTCCGGTAATTTTTATAGCCAGAATAATTGAGTGAGTCTTTAATCATGTCAGATAAACATCTGTACCACTCATTTGAAACCTCCTTTTAGATTCCCCAGCCTTGCGTCTAGACCACCATCCAACATCCATTCTTAACTTTACAGAATTTGCTTCCTCTCAGTATGTGCATGCCCAGCACTGCATCCCTAATGACAGGAAACCCTACAGCAGTACATTTTCTTCGCCCTCCCTCCTCACTACCTATGGGAAACAACCTTGCTGACCTTCCAAGTCCTTCATCCCACGTGTGAGAGATTCAGAAGCTCCTTCTGCCTCTGATGCTGGCTCAAGAGATGTAGCAGGGGCTAAAGATTGAGGTCTTTGTGCCAGTTGCTGTAGAGATTATCAAAAAAGACAATCTTAGCTTCAGAGAGCAAACCATTCAGGATCAGCTAGGAAGACAAGCCAGAAGTGTTCAGACAGACGTGAAGAAGGTGAAGGAAGCAGTTAGTCTGTATGCATTTGTATAGTTAAATGGACATGATAACTACAAGGAGCCAGTCATCTTAAGTGTTGTTGGGAAAAGGAAGGCAGTTGATGGCAACCCCACAGAAGCTGGTTTTAAGGAGGTGTTTAGAGAACAGAGACATATGAAGTATGATATTGTTTTGATTTCTCTTAAAAGGTACTTCAGATGCTTCCTTTTATACAGCTCCTAAAAATTGAGGTTTGTCAGTAGTATGTCAGAAGCAGGACAGAAAGAGTTAACACCTGATGTTTTATCCTGTAGAAATCAAGCACACATGCACCTTTTGATTACAAGCAGCTCTCTTGATTTTAAGACGCATACTGTGGCAAGATGCTTATACATTTGTAGGATTGAGAACTTTTGTTTCTATGCTTTTTAGGCCTGCTCCTGTCTTGATTTGTACAGGGTTTTTTTAGCCTAAGAAATGAAACACTGTTAGTGGAATGGCTCAGAAATTATTTTTCTGATTAATGGATTAATTTTACCCAGCTTTGCCTTTTGATTGTTTTCTGAAGCAGCTCACTGCAAATCCCTATTTAAATTACCAGGTTTTATGAGTAGTATTCTCATACTCACAAATATTTTACCACACAGAGCCACTAGAATGCAATGTGTCTCTTTGTCCCATTTCAGTGATGTGATGCACTCACTGCACACACTTGTGAATGTGAGTCATGTAAATAAGAGCCTAACTTGTTTGCTTCTAGCAATAAGGAGATAGAATGGCTGAATTTAGTCACATATGCAATTTCTCTGGAGATATCTTCCATAAGTGTATAGCTCAGAGAGTTCCTCTCTCAGGAAGAACAAAGTAAAAACTGGATCAATATGAAATTTTCTTTGAGAAAATATACATTTTTTGCATTATATACTCTCAAGAAATTTTGAATTAAAAGATACTCCTGAGAAACCAGGTCTATCTTTGAAGTTAGTGCATCTCAGAGCAGAAACTGAACTTGGTTCTGCAGTTGAGCAGGAGGTAGCCTACACAACTTGCCCTTCCAATTTCAAGTATTTTGTGATCTTGTGGATCTAAAGGGTGACAACATTGCTTTCTGCCTCTACTTCTGGTTTTCAATTCTTCCATAGAAACTGTAGTTTCAGTTCCTTTTTAATCTCCAGTAGCCTCAGCTTATTTTGTGTTAAATTGCTGAGAAGATTGAAGATCCTATCTAGTTCTTCCTTAAAACTAGTTTTACATTAGAAGTTTCGGGGTTTTGACTTTAATCTGATTTGTGATGAAAACTGGTGCTGAACACAGGCCTTTTCTACTGGCCACCACTTCCAGTTTTAGAATTAAATCTACCCAAAAGCATTCTTAGTGCACTGAAGAACCAGACTCCAAATCACACACTCCTCAAACAGCCAAGTTCAGTAAGAAAGGAAACAGACATTTTGGTTGAGATGTTATAGTACTTGTTTTTTAAGAGGTTGTGCCTGTATATGGTAAAACCCTAAAAAGTAAAAGCTAGAACAGAACCAAGAATGGGCATCACAAATAGAAACAGTTCTTTATCTTGTTGTTGCACCTGCCTCATGAAAGGTAGGCATTTTGTATTTCTACTCATTATCAAGGTCGTCTGCTGCTTCCAAAGATGGAGGTGGCAATAAGAAAAATTTGCATTGTATTTCAAGAATATGTTTACAAAATATGTCACCTTTCACATTTAAGAGTTTTATGGAAAGAGCAAAATATAACAATAAAACCTGCCAGACTGAAAACTTACAGGCTGTTTTCTTTGATAATGGCAAATTCCCCTGGAATTCTGTTGTCAATTTACAGCCATGAAAATGACAGCATTAGGTATCACCATGCACAGTCATACCTACGCTAGGAGAAAACAAAGTGGGCATGATTTTAACAAATTCAATAGTCCTACACAACAGCTGCTTGCACACTCCTTTCTTGTCTCAGGAGCACATTTGAAGAGCGAGATAGATGCTTCTGGCTTGCTGAAATAAAGAGCACATGTGAATCTCTTCTGCTGGGAGTTACTTTGTCATCACGGAAGTGTAAGACAACAAGTAATTTTACTTATCTCTTTAAGTGATGCAAGGGTGCAGGTCTAAAATCCATGATTTATATATGTTGTGTGGGCTGGCAGCAGTCACTGGAAGCGGTCCATAAACTAAGAAATGGATTGCGCCCTGTCATTTTTGCTGCTTTTAGCTAGTTGAAAAAGAACCTTAAAATAAAAGCTAAAATAAGTGCCAAGTTAAGAATTTGAAGAAAAAAGGAATTGAACACAAAGACAGAGAACTGATAAAGATGTTCCTCAGCCACATCACAGAACTGGGATGCTACTAGTTTTTTTAGCCCCTGTTTGTATCTCTTCAAGCTGCAGTGGAGGGCACAGGGGCACAAGGATGCTCCCACAGATCACTGCACTGAGAAGTGTTCAGGAGGGATGGTTCAACAGCATGGGGTATTGCTTCGTTCACTGTTCATATGTTTTGGAAAAGACTGAACTCTTTATGGCTGCCTTCAAATCCACCTCAGAGGGCAAAACCATCGTGACTTCTCTTTTAGGGCAATCAGCAGAATGTTAAAGCTCAGGAAGCAGTAAAAGGTGAGATAAGGGATGCAGGAGCATCTTCTTGTTCCCTTGAGCTTCTCTTGAGCAGCATCAAGCATTTGTGTGATGTCAATATTAGCTTCAGATAGTTTTTAGTACCATTTTGGGACAGAAGTGAATAGAGGTTGAAAGAAGACTTAGTTTTGTGTGTAGAAGAGGTCAAAAGAACAAATATCAATATATTAATTTTATAATTTAGAAACCTTTCTCACTCATCTCTTCCTACTGTAAGGGATGATTTTGAAATCCTTTAAATGCGTTGACTTCTCATATTCTCAACCTCTTTTTTGTGTCTTCCTTTATCTTGGTAAGTGTCTCCTTAAGTGACTTGTTCTTTGATTCAGAGAGTTTCCCTCACTTCACCTGGTATATTGAGGCTTATTTTTAACTTCAGCTCTGGACATTATCAAGGTTTTAATTTCAGAAAATCTGCAAAATGTGTTTCAGTGAGAGGTGCTAGGCGATATGAGTGGCAGACAAGTCAAATTCTTTTTCACCCCCCCCTTTGAGAAAGCAAAATGTTGCCTGCCTGTAGTCAGATAGGGAAGTGAAGAATTAGAAAATGTAAGAGGATAAAAACAACAATAATGAAGGTATAAGAAAACAAAGTATTTTAAATAAAGAGAAAAACACAACACTATAGTAAATTAGGAACTCAGAATGAAAAATGCTATCTTGTTCTGATCCAGAATCACCAGTGTGAGTGGCAGGTTTTTTGTTTACTTCAGTGAGTTTTGGAACAGCACCTAAATGACCCTAATCTAAATCATACCATAAGTCAGGGTAGATTTTTACTTCTTCATTTTGGGTAGGGAAAAGATCATGTATTGCTTTGGATTAATAAGCGAAGGCACCTTATCCATCCTCTTGAAACCATTCATCTTGTGAAGTCTTCCTCCTGGAATTGTGTATTTCCTTCTGTTAAATATTCGTCTTCCTTTTTGTCCCTTGGATTTTCCACCCACTCATTTTCCCCCTCAGCAGTGGAAGTCTTAATTTCTCATGTCTAAGTGGGCTAAGAGGTGATGGAGGTGATGGTGGAGGCCTGCTCATGAAGACAGGGTATTTCTCAGATAGTGTTAATCTCATGTACTCTGATATCTGTGTCCAGCAGAGAAATATTTAAAAAGCTGATTAGGTATTAAACATCTGAAATGAGACATAAAGTTGACAAAACGTCTAAACTACTAAGGACACGGGTATTGGTTAAATACTGACCTATTTGATAATAATACTTAGTATTTCTATACTTTACATTTTTAAATCACTGTGTGCATTTGAACTAAGTAATGCCTTCAAGTATCCCTACAATATATGGAAGTTTTTTTAAAATTTAAAGAACAGGAAATTCAGACATGGAGCTCTGGAGATCAAAATTTTAAATGCAGATTTGGGTATTTGACCTCCACAAGGTCTGTGTCAGTCTTATGTATAAATTGATGCATGTAGAATGAGCTACACTTGTTAGAAGATTTGGCCTAAATGACTTATCCAAGGTCACAGAAATCAGTGGCAGAGCTGGGAAAGGATCTGAAGAGTGCATCTTTAAAGGTAAAAAGCAACTGAGGTATAAAACTATTTCTGTTTTTAAGTGCATTATGCCCTGTGAATTTTATAATAATGAATTTTTTTTCATGCTGTTCTTGAAAAATTCAATCTAGTACATAAGACATGAAATGCTGCAGCTGCACTGGATCAACCCTATGGTGTACACAAACTAGCACACTCTGTGTTTGTGTCCAGGAGTTTATATTTGTACTGTTGTAACTACTTAGAGTGGACTTGTCACTGCACATCAATTATCTGTTGATTCACACATTTAGGTAAAAGCAAAAGGGTATTGCATTTTGTCAATTATTATACTTCTTTCACTCTGTGTAAGAGCAGACTATCCTCCCTTCATAAGAAATACTCCAGGAAGATTGAAGGGTGAGGATCTCCTCAGAGGCCCTGGACCTACCTGGTCTAACTTCGAGGCTGGCTGTGCTTTGAGCAGTTTGGACCAACAACTTCTAAAAGTCACTTCCAAGCTGAGCCACACTGCAGTTTTCCTCCAGTGGAATCATTGTGTGGCAAGGGGAAGAGGTAGAGACTATACAGTGGATAGCTACAGAGACTATTCACTGTGCAAGAGATGAGCTAGCTCCCCATATACCTGTAGAATGGAATCTGCTTGCTTACCACTGAGGACAGGGGCCCCCTGCTAGGCTACCACTGTAAAATACCTCTCTGGGTGGGTAGTGAAGATCTGGGAACTAGTTACGGAAAGTGGCTAACACATACCTTATCTTGTCAAATGGTCTCAGCTGCCATTGCTGCCAGTGGGAGGGAACAGCATACAACGCCTCCCAAGCAGTTCTCAGCTCCTTGCAAATGATACTCAGGTACACCTCAAATTACTTGAGAGAAGTACTTCTTAGTTTTTTCTGTTTTCTACCTGCTCATCTTTACAGTGTTTTCTTTGCCTGATGCCTTTGTGTTGATGCCTGTAAGACAAAACCCTTGTGCTGATGCCTGTAAGACAAAACCCTTGTGCTGCCCACTGCTGCTACAGTGCCCTTTCTTTTCTGAGGATATGAAATTTTTCCTCAGTAACTTTGAGATGTGAGTAATGCCACTCCATGCAACAACCACCAGATGGTAATGAAGAGCAGACTAGTTGTGTGTCTTTTGTAAATTTAGTGTATTACCACAGTAGCAAATTTCACTTTTACAAGCAGAGCTTACAGGTCTAAACACCAATTTGTTCAGCTGTTTACCTGTGGGCCAGTCTGCTTGGCAACCCTATTTGCATAAACCCCCCAATCATTCTGTTTGCTTTTATACTAAAATACGTGAAAGGGAATATTCTCTACCTAATGCACAAATGCTGATTATTATTTAGTTCAAAAATGTTCTCATTATAAGGAAGGTTTTGACTATATTTGGTGTACCACTATAGGAGCTATCTCTTGTAAGAAGGTAGATACAGAACACCTTTAAGTGACTGTATTCCTTGCTTCTTCTGCTGCCATTATATTTCTCCAAGTGTCATGAAGGATGTACCTCTTTCAAGGTAGAAAGGAAAGTCTCTGTTGCTGTGTGTGCTTGGCGTCAGCAAAGGGAGCAGTGTTGAGAAGTGAACCAAACCAAAGCAAAGTTCTTAGCTGAACATCATTGTCAGTGAAGAGGTGGTGTTGAGCACAGCTTGCCAACCCCACAGCATGGCAACGTGAGGGAAGAGCAGCATGAACAGAACCTCTTGAGTACTGCTAGCCCCAGACTATTGAGAACCAGAAATCAGCTCCACAGGGCTCATGAGATTCAGAAGTCTAAGTTTTACTTACCTGCCTGCAGGATTTTGGGTTCTTTATTAAGTACCTTGTAAACCATCTAGGTCAAATTTTCAGGTTTTTCCTGGCATTGTACAATCCAGAGACTTCGCAACTCTTTCCTTTCTTCCTTTTAAAGAGAAATGAGGCTCCTCCTGCTTTGGTGCAAGCCAAGCGCCAGGAAGGCAGGACGAAAATCACTAGAGCTGTTGCTAATGGCTTCACTGTGAGTCAAGGGCCAGACCTGTAGCTTCCATGGAATATTTAAGTTATTCCCCAGGTATCTGCCCATGACTCATATACTTCTGGGATTAGTAGACATGTAATGACTGGGAACAATGAAGCCTTCCAGGAAGGCAGTTTGTTGGTGCATCTTCTCTCTTGTTCCCTCAGGGAGCAGTTGCCAGCAGCAGGATGCCGCTGTCTTAAAACCAGTAGGCAGAGCAGCAGGCTCTGCCTGAAAGCAGGAATCTGAAGGAGACTGCAAGTGGGAGCATCCAGCCTTCCCCCCTTCTCCTTCTGAGCTATGGCAGCTCCCACAAACTCCCCCTGCCTCAGCCCCCTGCCCCTCTCTGCCCTGCCTGTCACTTCTGAATGCTGCAGAAAGTTTGCAACTGTTGCTCGTGGCAACCACAATTTTTGACACATTTTGCATTAAATGTGGGAGCCCTGACAGGGAAAGGCAGGATACAGGGCATTGGCTTCCCAGATTCCTCCCCACAACCCTGGCTGCCATGTCCTTCACCTCGATGAAAGAGAGACATATTTGTATTGCTTTTAGTAAAATCTGCATGCCCCCCTGCATGAAGAGGTTTTTCTTACCTTATTTTTCCGGGGATGCCCATTTTAGAGATAGAAAACAGGAGATGTGCTTGATTCCCCACTTTGTCACTGAGGATGTGACTGTGACTTGTCCTGATGGCCCTGGCTGCAGATGTGACATGGGTCAGTGACATGACAAATTATATGAGTGTGTGTGCCAGGAAGGTATTAGGGTCAGATGAGAAAGAAGAGATGAAGGCACATGAATCCTCTAGTGCTTTCTTGGTGATGACACTTTTTGCCCGAAATTGCAGTTCCTGCAGTGAGTGCTTCCACAAACACATTTCCATTGCAGTGTGTAGAGTAGAGGTCCCCTTAAAGATGAAGCTCACAGTTTACCTCCTTAAACATCCATGTGTCAATCACTGGAATCCATATAAATCTTCTTGCAATCAGTAATAGCAATATATGCATGTGTGTGTGTGTGTATATATATATGTGTGTATATATATATTCGGTATTCAAAGGATTTTCTAGTCTTATTCCAAGCAATCAAGGACATGTGTGTTAAAATACCCATGGTACTGTAGAGCAGTCTTGTAAATACCATATTGCAGAGGAAAAAATACACAGCTAAATGCATGTCGGCATCAGCTCCTGCCGTTTCGTAGGAGTTCTGGCCATGGAAGTGAAGCAAAGCTGGGCCAGCTGAACGTTCAGTTTTACATAGAGCTTATGCTGTGCTCTGAAAAGACAGATGAGGAGGTGACTAGAAAACTGACCTGAGACACAGCAGACTGGAGTTAAGCTCCTGTTCTGCTGCAAATTTCTTATATGGGAAGTAGTTACATGTCATACATGGTGTTGCATCGCCACTTAAGCTTTTTGTATCTCTACTCCCAGCAAAACAGAAATAATAGTACTTTCTTGTATCCAGTCCTTACTTAGTCTTGTTTATCTAGACTGTAAGTTCTTTAGAGAGGGAAGTGCATAGGTAAAAACTTTGTGATCAGATACTTAAATAAGAACCTGGAAAACTTCTAGAACTACACCGGAAAAGGGAACTACAGGGAAAGCTGGAACTGGAAGAAGAGCCAGAAAAAGCTTATGCATTTATCTTACTGTTAAGAGTTTATGCATCTATCTTGCTGTTCCCAGAGCAGAACTTAAGTTTCAATCAATAGACCCCAAATCCACATTCCTTAAACATAAGCACATCACTAGAGGTGCAGTCAAGGCCCACAGTGTCCTTGTATCCCCACTGATTGAAAACTCTTCCCTGAACAGGTAGCACAGACTTTCCCTGAACTCCAAATCAAAGTTTTGATAAAGTCAAGACATGGTAGTTTCCATGATCTCTTTAATCAGTGTGGATGTTGGAGAAGAAGGGAATGAAAGACACTTTTGTTAGTACAGTAAAGGTATCCATATATTTTCTTGGTCATCTACCAAAAATGGGATCGGGGTATGCATTTTCCAAAGAATGGATACTCAACCCCTGATTTTTTAAAAAGGATGTATTTGAAGACAAGTTGTTTGTTCAAGACTGTAAGATACTCTATTGGTATGGGGAAAAACTAAAAAACCCAAGAAATCAATGACTTAGCTATTTAGATAAAGAAACACAGAGATGCTTGGCAGTGATCCCAGTTTTATCTTCTGTTTTCTAAGAGTTAGAGGTTTTTAACTATGCAGCATGTAGCTGGACATTAAAGATTTTCACAGTCTTTTCAATAGTAGCTTTCCTGTCTTCATGGATTTGATGCCAAAATTAAATCAGGTAAAAATCAGGTGAATAATCAAATCTGCTGGGGGAAAGGATGGGACCTATAATTTACCTATATAACCTGTAGTGTTGGTAGAGCCTGTAGTTTACAAAAGGAAAAAAAAAAGCCAAACCAAAAAAATACAAACCTGTAAAGGTTAGATAATGACTACCACACAAAAAGAACTGACTTCCTTTTTCTTTACACTTAATCTGATGGTAAAGTAGAAATGGGAAGAGTGATGAGAAAATTTTCTTCTTCTCTGTGTTGTGACAAATAAAAAATGATTAAGCTATACTTGAAGATCCATGGCTTTGGATAAACCTGCTTTTGGGGCTGGGCTAGAATGTCTGTTTCACCAAAAATCATTAGTAGGATACATCAGTATACGGACAGTAAAAAAAAAAAAATCTATTTAAGAAATTCAAGTGCTTTCTGAGCATATGGAGCCTGGCAAAAATAGTCCCCTTCTTACAATAGTCCCCGATGGGTGAGATTTCTTCAGAGAAATCTTGGAAGAATTGTTGGTAAAAGCTGGAGAAGCTGGGAAAATGCTGAATTAAGCAAACACTTTTGGGGACCTTCAATCCAGCCTGTGACCACTAAAACCTTCTTGGAGTCATCAAGTTCTTTTAGAGAGATGATATAACCCAGATATTCTGTGAAGAGATCAAAGACCATTTGAAGCAGTGCTTTTCAAAACAGCGTACATCTGCTGGTGACAAAGAAGCACCTCCAGAGTTTCTGTGTGTCTATGCTACAAATATGTTACCAAAAAAAAAATCTAGAATAGCTCTTAAGTTGTAATTCAGAAAACATTGAAATTAAGCAGGGAAATGCATATATCAGAAATAATAAACAAATACTCAGAGGTGCTATATGTGGCTTACAGGACTGTTTACTGTTATTCTTCTTTATTTTGCTTTATGTTTCTTTCAAGTCTAGTTTTGTAAAAGCTTCATCAATCTACAAATGATACTATTTTTCAGATATCAAGGACAACAGTCTGGTTTTAATATTAATCTTACAGATTTCTTGATGGTCATTGCTGGATTTAAGGGAGATACTAACCACTGATAAATTTGAGTAGTGCTAGAATTAATTTTCTGGATTTAGAGAGAGTGAATTTTCATTTAGTTTTAGCACTTGTAGGGAGTAAGTGCACTCACATGGCACCTGAATATTACATCCATACAACCTGAGGCAGGCTTGGTGTGACAGAAGGGCACTATGTCTACATTTTCTTAGAAAAAAACAACATGGGCATCTTCTTGGAAACCATGAGTATTTCTTGTCCTTGCATGGCATGTCCACAAGTCTTGTAACCCAATGTTACCTTTACTGAATACTACTTCAGTTACTTTACTTTCAGTTACTTTGAAGAGACAAAAGGTATAAATAATATTGTTCTTTGTTCTAAAGAACTTGGAAATCATTCAAAGACCAGCTCAGTTCCTAGATTTGATGAAAGGGGGAGTTTCTTTGATTTCTAGCTGTAGCAGAACTACTGACTCCAGGCATGGATTTGAGAGGGGTTGTGTGATAGCATTTCTCATGACATTCATGTGGTGAGATCATTACTGGTGAATACCACTCGACTTTTCTATTTCAGTTCACACAGGTGTCTATACATATCCAGAAGGTATTAAAATAATCAAAACCCAAGAGTGTCCCCAGCTCTGCCTGAGTGTTTGTTTTCTTCCTCAGCAGCTGCAATAAGTGACCGCGCCGTAGAGCCACGTTTTGAGGTATCCCTATATAAGATAATCTCACTAGGAAATATTTTCAGGATTCTGCAATATGGGATTACTTTTTATTGCAAGGGAGAAAAACTAGACACTCTCTTTAGTGGAGGCCTATTCTAAGTATCCCCCTGGCATAGTCCATGCTAGAGCAGAAGACTGGTCCAGAGGACCAAATCACAACACTTTATAGAAGATCCCAAGTGGCTGATTAACCCAGAGAAACTTATCTGACGCTGGTGAAATTAGACTTCTGAAGAGCTGTGCATCCATCCTTCTGTTGTTCCTGATCAGATTGCTAATGGAGCCAGAGCAGTGGACTCTGGCTGTCGTGCTGGTTTTCACCTGTGTGTGGAGTTAAACAGGCTGCTCCCAGAGCCTCATCACAAGAGCTGAAGTGACCTTGGCGTGACATCCTACCGTCTGTGTTGTCCAGGTTTGTAAAAACTGCACAGAGCGTGTGTGCCATCCATAGGCAGGCTGCCCCACTGAGGGAGGTTTTGGCAGCACATTTGTCATTCCACTAAGGCAGTCAGATCAGGATCCTGTCAAGCAGTCAGGAGATGAGGATCCTTGTTAAAATCTCAGGAAGCAGACTAGTAATCTGCAGAGGCCTAAATAGGGCTTTTAAAATTGGAAGCAGAACTGACTGCCTAGACAGAGTTTTTTGAAAGATAAACAGCGTCAGCAGGCTAAATGGATTTGAAGCACAGCTTTAATTGTTTTTCAAACGAATCAGCAAAGGGCACCCTTGCTGGAACAAGCTCTGAAGTACAATCAGGAAGATTTCAAGTGTACAGTAGTTTTGAAAATAATCAGGCATTTCAGTGCTAAAAGATACCGCAGTAAGTAATGAAAAAAGACTTTACTATCGGCATTGACAGGACTGTAGTCTTGGAGTCAATTACAATACCTGCCCTATGTGCATGATGAATTTCACCATCCTCATTAAAATTGACATGCACACTGATTTTCAAACCTCAACAATTGTCTCTGCAGCACACTTGATCAGAAGAACAGGTTGTTTATTGCCAATACTTACTGTGTGTGGAACACCCCCCTTTCTCCTCCTTTAGCCTTGTCCTCCCCTCTCCACCCAACCATCCCAATAGCCTGTGACAGTCTAACAACACCTCTGAGTGGATTTTACTGTAATTCTTCAGAATCCCTTGGACCTTGCATAATGGAAAAATTTTGGGTCACCAAATCATGTTTCCTAATTATAGGAATAATAAGAAAAGAAAAAAGAAAAACCCACCAGATATAATGTGAAACGATTCCCTTATTCTGGCATTTTTTGCGTTTAGAAANGCTCCTCCGCCCGTGCTGGGCGCTTGGCAACCGGGGCGCCGCGCATGTGGGACCGCCGGGGGCCGCCGCCCCCCCGCCGGGCCCCGCGTCCCCCTCCCCGCCCCGGACAAGGCGTTTAACGTGCCCAGGCNCTCATTAAAATTGACATGCACACTGATTTTCAAACCTCAACAATTGTCTCTGCAGCACACTTGATCAGAAGAACAGGTTGTTTATTGCCAATACTTACTGTGTGTGGAACACCCCCCTTTCTCCTCCTTTAGCCTTGTCCTCCCCTCTCCACCCAACCATCCCAATAGCCTGTGACAGTCTAACAACACCTCTGAGTGGATTTTACTGTAATTCTTCAGAATCCCTTGGACCTTGCATAATGGAAAAATTTTGGGTCACCAAATCATGTTTCCTAATTATAGGAATAATAAGAAAAGAAAAAAGAAAAACCCACCAGATATAATGTGAAACGATTCCCTTATTCTGGCATTTTTTGCGTTTAGAAACCTGGGATAACCCACTCGCTTCCATCTGTTTTGGGTGCACTCTGTTTTAACCTTGAAGTCAAAGCTTTCCTTCACCTCCTCTTCTTGCCTCTCTCTTGCCAGCTCCTCTCCTACTGGAGCGGAGAGACCCTCCTGCTCCCAAACCCTCCTCGCTGGGGAATTAATCGCCCCCGTCCGCCCCCACTCTCGGTTTTGTTCCCCTCGTGGGGAGCAGAGGCGATCGGGACGAGCGAAGACTCCGCCACCGCGGTCACCCCCGCGACGCCCCCAGCCTCCCTTTCCGCACCGTCACCCCACCTCCGCACAG
>VXAD01002625.1:438300-563514 GCA_013399195.1 Dicrurus megarhynchus | reverse complement strand
CGGTGCCGCTGCTCCCCGCGGGCTCTCCGCTCACCCGCTCCCTCTTTGCCTCGCAGTCTCACCGGGCCGCCAGGGCAGATCAAAAAAGAGGAGAAATTGTGGCCGGAGAATTTCACCAGCATCCTGAACAGCCTCCTGGATGGCTATGACAACCGGCTGCGACCGGGATTTGGGGGTACGGTGGCGGCGCGGTGCCGGCGGCGGGCGGGGGGTCGCTGGGGAGGGGCGGGGGACGCAGCGCTCACCCCTCGGACCGACCCGTTACTGACCGTAACCGTGGGGGTGTGTCCCCACTCCCTTCTCCGGGGTCCGAACCCTCCGAAAAGGGCCGGCAGCGAGGCAGTGCCTGGCCCGAAAGCCCGGGGGGTGCTGCGCAGTCCCGGCCGTGGGGGCCCCGCTGGGGCGGTCCCGGGCTCAGCCCCCGCTTTGCTGCTCTGCCCACATCCCGGGCTCGGGCTGCTGCGCTGAAGGAAAAATAAGCCCCGAAGCCGGTGTGCGTTGGCTTGATGGGGATGGAGGGACCTGTCTAACACCCAGATTCTTCTCGTTGTTGGCAGTTTTTGACCCGTAAATGCCGCGATCGGGTCCTAATAGAAACAAGTGTACTTTTACCAGCCTAGGAGGTTAGGACTGATGGATTCTGTCCCAGTAGTTAGGGAAAATCAGAGCTCAGGTGCCTGAACACGCCAGTTCTTTACCACAGTTGCTGAAATTCCAGCTTTGATTTAGAAGTAGTAGTCTTAATTGCTGTATAGGAATTAGATGTGGCGGAGTTTCAAATTTGCCTTCATCTGTGCTCTGCATGTGGGGGTTTTGGGCCTCTTCCTTTCCTTAGGCTGTTAAGATGCAGTTTTGTGATGCTGAAGAAGCAGCCAGACTTGCTGTTCTTTATGATTTTTGATGTAGGGACTTGGAACGAAAAATCATTAAGATCCAGGCAAAATAAAAGTTTATTTTGTAATCTGGAATGAAGATATTAAAAATGCAAATTTGAAAGGAGAAGTAATATAAAAAATATTTATAAATAAATGCTACAGCCCTTTTTATGATGCTCAAAGCTCTAACGAGGTTTTTATAGGCTGCTTCCAATACAGGATTGAATGAGATCCTTGCGTAGGTTTATGTTGCGAAATACTTTCTTCCTCCTCTGAAAGTACCTTCTCCATACATGTGATCCATCCACACTGACATGTATGCCAGCACATTCCCCACACGCCATATGCAGTGCTCACATGCATGATCCTGATTGTTAAAGGACAACACCTGGCACCGTGGACCACTCTTATTATTTTGAGTGTATGGAATAAATGAGGCCTTCTTAAGTTAGCTTACACATTAGGTGAGAAGGAAGCTAAATTTATTAACACCCGGAGGAGTCATTGGGAACTGATAGCCTTTTGCAATTTAGTCTTTGCGGAGAGGTTACAGACACTTCTGCACGCGTACAAGAGATGTGCTAAGTTTGGCATCATTTTAGGTTGAATGCCAACTAATTAGTCATCTAGCAAAGATGCTTTATGAGCATTATCAGATTTCCAAAATTAAACAACTACTAAATACGTAATATATGTTGATTTTTATTTTAATACAGTTGTCCTTTACAGGATGTTTTGCAAGAGTAGATATTTTTCCCCTGTAAGTGTGGCAGACTTTCAGAAAAATGCAGTCAAGGAGAAAAGTTCATTGTATCTTCTTGAACTTTCATATTGGCAAAATTGAAGTAAATGAGAGAGGGAGGAAAAAACTCTCAGATTTCAGACTGGGGAAAACATTTCTGGGTCAATATTTCACAAAATAGATATTATTTTGCTTCTTCCTTCCTTGTAACCATGTCTATGGTTTATATTTAAACCAGTCATCTCTGAGTTTTGAACTTTTAAGTAAAACATGGGGGAAAAATGCTTTGTTTTTAAAAATTATGCTTGCCTCCCTAGTTCCTTACAGCAAAAATTAACTACACCTGATTTGAGAAGAAAAACTTTGGATTAAAAAAAAAAAACCAAACAACAAAACCAACCAAAGAAAGAAATTTCTGTAATTGATCAGATTTCACTTTTTGATGTTGCTCAGAGTAATAACTACAGACTACGTATTGAAATATGGAATATCAACATCAACTTTTACCTATATTTTGGGGTTTTTTTCTGATAAATCTTTATGATGAATGGGATTTGTATCTTAAAAGTGGGTCACTCGCTAGTTTATAGCATTGCAAACAAAATGTCAGAGGGGATGGGAATATTTAGAGATGGAAAGCGTAGTGTGTTTTGGTAATCTTAAAGCTACATCACTTTCTGATGAACAGCGGAATACTTATTTTTGTTTTCTTTTTGAAGCTGATTCACCATCTAGTTTTCACGTGGCATGAAATGAAATGAAGGTTTTATTTTAAGAACAAAAGGCCTCACAGAGGACTAACTGATGCTGATTTTAAACTTCGAATTGATGAACATATTTCTAATTCTGGCACAAATTATGTTTAAAATCAGACTTGGGGAGGTAGCCAAATTCTGAATTTTGCTGGCATATTCCAGAGTTACCACAAATAAAAATACATGAAGATAATTCACATGCAAAGCGAAGTAGGAAATGTTTGATTTTGGAAATTTCCTACAACTGGATCAAAATTCTCCATACTATCATTAATTTGCACAATTTTTGGTAGTTATGAAGGAGAAGTTAAATTGCCTCAGCATGCTTACAAATATGGACCTGGTCTCCCAGGAGAGTTGTGAACCCCAGCGGAGTATGTGGAAGCTTCTGTTGGTGGTACTTATGCAGGAGCATGCCGTATGCTGAGGGTTAATAGCAGAATGAAGTTCCCCCATGTCATTGGATTGACACCTTGCATTATAAATTCACTTTATTAAATGAATTTAATAAACTTTAAAAGTTGCTTTCACCTTACTAGGCGCTGCAAGGTTTGGTAGTGTGATAAACAAAACCAGAAGAGTTTATTAAAAAGGTTAGTAACGACCATTTAAGTGAAAGTTCCCATTAAGTTGGGGCAGGGGGGAAAGTTTAAAGAGAGAAGCAAAGAAATGTCACCTAGAAATTGAATGAAGTAAAGCAGGATGGGCAGTTCAATGTAGGAAAGGGAAAATAAAGCTGCAACTGCTGTCAGGAAGACTTTTATTGCGTAAGTGTTTTGAATTTGAGTAGATGGAAGGTATTTAGGGACTAATGAGTAAAGTAATGTTGTATGATGTTTGAAAATAGTGTGATGGAAATGAAGTTAGTTCATTCCCTACACTGTATGCTCTGTTATATCATATCCTGAATTTCAGCATGCAGTTTTATAATCCAAGTGGGTTTCCTGGTCAAAACCACTCTATAAAAACAGTGTTTTTACAGAAGCTGCTTGTAGTGTCATTAATTAAAATCATCATCTGCTGGAAAACTTCAAAAGTACTGCCATAGTACTATTTTGATTCAACCGTAAAAGTTTGAAGTAAAAGCATTTCTAGCTAAACCCTGTCTCCAGTTTTTATCTGCTTTTAAAAATTTTGTATATTACATGAAGAAGAACTACAGAAAGTTAAGCAAGCTGTATTTTCTCTGAAAATCACCTTATTTCGTTTCAAAGTGACAGTAGAAGCCCAAAGTCTTTGAAAGGAGTGTTATTCACTTGAAGTAAAAGGTTTGTGTCTGATTTGCCATTTTAAACCCTTGCATGGTTTCAGACTTTACCTGAGCAACTCTTGATGTTAGCAAGGGCCTGCAAGAGCTGATTCAAACCTGGATTGGATGGTAACTTTAAAAAATGTGATGGTGTCTTTGAAATTTTCATGATAAGTAGCTAATCACACTTAAACATGGACTTAGGGATGTAGGAAGGAATATGGAGACTAAAGCTGGTGAGGGTGACAGCACTGTGTGCTGCCATGTATCTGCTAATTTCAATGAATTGTACCTTTCAGAGAACATGTAATCCCTGGTGTCTTGCTTTTAATGGCCAATTGTATGGCCAGACCAAAGAAAGAAAGTGGTGTGTGACTTGCCTCCTGCCCAAGGTTCTTAGGAGGACTGTGAAACCCGCTGACCACAAGCTGCCGGCGTCACCCACAGCCCGTTACTGGCGTGTTGTGGTGTGGTTGCCCATCATTTGGTGACAGCTGGAGCCCTCTCCCTTCCTGAGTTCTGTTCATTTGTGTGAGGTAGAACCTGGCATAAGTTTTGAGTCTCACTATCAACTACTGGTGTTAGCTCTGTGGCTTTCTCTTTGGAAATTGCCACATACACTGCTGACTCGTGAACAGAAGGAACAGGACTGTGTCCATTCATTTCCCTTTTTCTCTTCTTCCTCCTTTTGTATTCTTTCTAATGATCTTTTAACTGGGGAAGTGCAGCTGACTGCTTGGTGGAAATAAGTATTTTGGCCATTGTCTCCCTGAGGAAGGGTAGGAGAAGGATTCTCTGCCCCATCTAGTCTGTGTGTTCAGCTGATGAACAGCATTTCTGAAGAGTTTCATTTCCTGTCTATGCAGGACTTTAGTCAGAAAATAAACACAGAATACATTTGAAGAGCAAAGGCACTTTTCTGTTTTTAGAGAAAATAAAAATATCTACATGATTATTTGCTCTTACTAGGAACTCAAGTGTACCTTAAAGGTTCCATTACTCAGCATAATAGATGTTATAATTTGTTTTTACTATTTAGATTGCCAGTGGACTTGAAGTGAGCACTGAAAAGTGAAGCGGGTAATTTTTTTTTTCGGCAGTGGTCCATTCTTTCTCAGCTGGTGAGAGTTGATGACTCAAAGCTTAACAGGATATGGTGTTAGATACCTGTAGGTGACAGGTTTGAATTTGGCCTCTGTTAGTAATGCTTGAAGTCATTACCATCTGTCTGTTGTTCAGTGATCTGTATAAAATTAGCTGATATTCTTAGTCCAGTTCATAGTAGACAGGTGTCCACATCATGAAAACTGGCACCAGTATCAGGCTTATTGGCTGTCTCAGCAGAGATGATTTGCTGATAAATAGGAAAAGAAACAGTAATCTCCTAATTTCTGAGGTACACTTTTCCCTTTTCAGGTTCAGACATGCTGATGGATGAACATACATAGAGACAAAGGTTACTGTGTGGTGCTGTATTTGTTGCATTGTCTTTTGGTAGAGAATGTAGCCTATGTGTTTGAATTCTGCATTAATTTTTTAAAAAGGGCCTACCTAGTTCTGGCTTCTGAACAGAATTCTTACATATAGCAGGTGTCCTTAGCTGTTCTTTCTGATAGAATGAAACAAGAGAACATGTTTCATATGCTGAGGATTTTTTTTTCTTTTTTTCCCTCACTTTAAAAATGTCAACCCTATTCAGGCAGCAAGAATTTGGAAAGAGCACCGAATCTTTCACATGTAGTTATATTTAAAAAAAAAATCTGTAGCAACTACTTTTCTTTTTTTTTTAAATGTAGCTGTAGGAACTGATGTAATATGATTTTATGTGGTTTATATATCCTGGGATTGATCTCATAATAGCAGCAATAACTGCACAGCATTTAAATTGTACTTTGTGTGTTGAAACCTTTGTACAGACTTGTTTGTTAATGTTTCCAATTAGTTGTGGGACCCTTGATGGCAAAATTTGCAATATACAGAAAGCCTGTGCAGGATTTGAGTGTTTACATACAGCAGAGATCTCTGCAGTGACAGTTGCCTATGGAGACACGGGGATAATGGAGCCCGAAGTCTTTCACTGGGAGCTGTGCTGCAGTTCAACCCATATGTTGACATAAAATGCATGGGAGAGCTCTCTTATGTTCCTCTTCCCAGGCCTAGGGCCTGGCATCACTTCTTCAGCCCACATGTAACATCTATAACACTGAACTATTCTGGCTTTTTGCAGGGGTTGCTTTTAATCCTGCCTGAGCTTCTTTAAAGTATATTATCTTGCAAGCAGTGATTCAGACTTAACTGTTCCCACTGCAGTGTGTAGGACTCTCCTCCTATTTCATTGACATAAAAATACACACCAGTATGATATAAATAGTTCTTCAGCATTCCTGACGATTTATGGTGGATAGATACTTTGTGAAGATCCATTGAGGGGTAAACCCAAATGGTCATATTTAAAGTTAATTGGCCTTCTTACAACTCATTGCATTTTATTGCCAGTAATAGAGTGTTAAGGATTCTAATAGGATCTTCTGCTTGCAGAGCCTGAGTTGATTAAGTGGTGCAACACATTCATTTTGGAAGGCTGCTTAAATCACCAGTAAAAGTAGGTTAGGTGACTACAGATCACCTCCTCGTTGACAGGAATTCCCACGATTAATAATAGTTTAAAAAAGAAGCAGCAGCATGACTCACTATTTATACCCCCGCTATTGTTACCAACTGGAGTTATGTTTTCTCCTAGAACAAGAATAAGAGATAGGTATTGGTGTCGCCATAGATACTCCTGGGTTGGCATTAAGTACTGGGATGTGCTAGAAAATCCAAGATTTGTCATTTCACAACTGTTAAGGCCAATGTAGGTGGAAGATGTGGAACATGAAAGGGCTGCAATTGGAGAGAAAGCATTAAGGAGATAATCAGGTTCACTGTCTTTTCTCATACCAGACACTGAACTGTTTGACCAAGGTTTTGGCTGCAAAGCAAGGACTTGTATGTCCGTACTAGCTGGATAACTGTTATGATGTCTAAAGTATTTCTAGATCTGCATTCATCTGCCATTTTCTAATTCAATAAGATGTGATTTTAACACCTATTTTGTCACTCTTCTGCCATCAATGCTGGACAAGCAACTAGAAGTAAACACTATTGTGTGGCCTCATAATTGTCGGAGAGTTCCTGCTTCTTTCTTTCTCATGGGTCATCCTAATAAATACTTGAGAACAGAATAGCAGTTACTGGAGAGTGAACTCAAACATAGTTTTATGTTTGAGTTGTTTTCTTGTGCTGCTGCTATAGTGTTTCTAATAGCATTAAGTTGTGGGCTTGCTGATTTGGAGATTAGCTTCTTGATCTTAGCTTACCCCTTCTTTCTGAGAAACTCCAAAAAACAAAGTTGCAAAAGCCTCTGAATGGCTATTGTCCATGAAGCTGTAAAAATTTAATAAAACAGAAGAAATCAATGTCTAAGGTGAAGCAGCTCATGCCTGTGGGAAAATCTGTCCCTTTGCTCAATTTGGTATGACTGTAAAATTACAGTGTTCTGTGAGCTAAAGAAAAGAATGTACCATCAGAGGAAAAACACTTAAAGGTTTGGGGTTTATTTAAGGACTATTCCTATTTAGATTCTTAGAACTAAGAAGTAAAGTAGTTCCTGAAAGGAATTCAGGGAATTGTCTCTGTTACTCAATAATAAGGGAATATTAAATATTGAATTCTGTTCCTGAAAGGGATTCTTGCAGGAACCGAGTGCAGTATTCAGTATTCTCTTATTGTTGAATAACAAAGACTAATTCCTGTGTTTTCCTTATTAAAGCTATGTGGGAAAATGAATTTTTCATTTCTATAGAATTGATTTAAGAAATATTTCAAGTTCAAATGAAATAAATATTTACATATTTAAACCAAGCCTGGATAAACTGTAATCATGTGTTTATGGGAGATCAGTTGTAATTGAATCTCTTCTATTTCTACATACAAGTACGATTGGGCTTTTCTCTCCTGTGTTCTAGCACTGTAGATAAATGTCTTCACTTCTAATCTCTTGGAGCTCTTCTGCTCTCCAGAAAAAAATATCTTCAGGAAATGTCATTGGGCTATATTGTCAGTTAAATGAGTGATCTAAACACTCATGGATTTCCCTGACTGACGAACACTTTGTTATTTGTAGAAAATGGAGCAGCTTCCATTTGACATGTTTAGAGAGCAACCCATTTCAAAACAAATGGCATGGTATGAAAGTGTGTTATCTGGAACTTGGGAGTTGCTTCTTAAAACCTCTTCAAGACAAACATGCCAAACTATGCAACTTTCCAGGGACCTCTGAGCTACCAACTGTTGTACAGTGGAATTTCTTTAGAGTTATTTTGAAAAAATTGCCCTTCTGTGGAACTTAGCTTCCAGTAAAGTAATCTTTTTGACATTTAGCGGAAAAATTCTTAGCTATTCTTCTCTAAATAATTTGCAAATTCTGTAGTAAAATAATTTTACATGGTTTTCTTTGACTTTTTTTTTCACAGCTTGAGACTCATTCTAGATGCAAGAAGTTCAGGTTCCCTGTTTTCCCATTGTTTACTTCTTTTTTTATCTTTTACCGTTTGATTCAAAGTGGCATTTGTGAAGAATGATTTTTTAATTTTTTTTTCTTTTCAAGTGGGGCATATTCTTCTGCTGCTAACTCTGTTGAGTCTTTCCTCCTTTCAGTTTTAGATTGCAAATACTATGATAAATCCTGAATTATCAGACTTGAGCCACTTATCCTCTTTAGTAATTTGAGTTGTAGGGGTTTAGAAGCTGGTTGTGAATTTGTAGATCATGCATGTTTTTTCAAACAGATACTATTCGGTAAGACCTTCAGTAGATTTTTTTTTTTTTTAAATTATGTGAGTTAATTACCTGAATTAAACTATTAGCTAATGCTTTGATCACAAAATCATCGTAACAGCTGATAATTATTAGCAACTTTCTAGCCCTTTACATTAGGAAGAGACCTAAATCCCAGTGAAATTAGTGTGTGTATTCTTTGGTTTAAGAGGAAGTATAGAGTGTACTGTAGAGTGGATGCCCATCTAAGATTTCAAGGCAGTAAAGGAAACAATACATTAAAATGAAACTGTTTTCTCTGGTGGTTGATTTGCCGTACACAGCTGTGAGAGTGCAAAACCTCTCCTCAGTGCACTGTTTTTAACAGTGTCGTAAGTATCATTAGTTCTTTCAAGACAGGCTTTGTAGTAGAATGCAGATCTTGGGTTCAAACCCTCAAAAATGCTTAGACCTCCAACTTTTATTTTGGATGTTAGTATTAAAGCACTTAAGTACATCTCAGGATGTGGATTCAGTTCTTGATCCTGCAATTCTAAATTGCTCAGTGCATGGCATGCTAATGTCTGTAGTCCAGTTATTACCAGTAGGTCCAAATACTACTACTAAATGCTTTGAGGAATGTGAATTTCCTGGATTCAGTGCTTGTTGTTAAGTAGAATGGTGGTTTTAGTGAGCCTTTTAATTTTTTGACATCAGTTTTCTTAGCCGTTGAGTCAACATTGGTTTTCTGAATGGGGATTTGCATGGAAATGCTGCTTTTGATTTACTTATGTGGTAAAGGTAATTGAGCAGTGCTTCTTATTTGAGACTTATCTGAATTGACCTCTGTTTGCGTTTTGCTCTTGCTCATCCACAGAACCCTGAAAGCGGTAACTGTTCACATGCCAGGATCATTTATGGGAATTGTTGACCTGCAAAATTCAAATTTTCTTGCTCACTTCCTTTTCATACATTAGGTCCTGTTACTGAAGTCAAAACAGATATATATGTCACCAGTTTTGGACCTGTTTCTGATGTAGAAATGGTATGTATTTCTGGGATTAAAATGCCATTTCCTGGTTCTGAGAAACCATTAGCTGCAGTAGGAGTGGATGCTTCATCTGTACTGTTCTGTCAATCATGCAAATTAGGCAAGATTAGTAACAGCTTAATTTACAGGTTATAATTAGATACATCAGGCCTGATTCTGGTCACACTTTCAGTGGGTTTTGGCTGGCTTAAGAAATTCACTTCATAGGATTTAAAACAGATTTTCACGGCAAAGAGGCAGAATCTGGCCTTGCAGGGAGTGTCTAAGTCAGTCTACTGTGGGGAAAATGTGTAATATCTTTGAAATTGCTTTTCGTTTCTGAAACTTGTTTTATTCTCAGGTGAATAATAATGACATCACTTCGCAAATACTTGCTGATGTTTTCCTTTCAGATGAATGCCCTTTGCTGATCTTTGTGCTCCTTTAAGCATCATTTTCAGCAAATGTTTGTCTGATAAGAGTTTTCATAAGTATCTGCAGAAATTAAATGTCCAAGTGACATGCATGAAATAGTAACAGAGGAGAAATATTACATTTGCATGTTCTGTTATTTGTGCCTGAATCACTTTTGCTTTCAAGGTCAAATCCAGCAAAACTCTCATCAACTTCTAAAATAAAGTGATATACCCTTAAATCATACAGCAGTTGATCTTTTTATAACATATTCAAGAAATCCCATGGAAGTAACACCAGCCATATGTGCTGAACTGAACTTCTTCATGGAAAAAGCAGTTTCAGGGTAGTAATTTTCTTCCCATATTAGTGCTGTTGTTCACTTTGTGGTGCACCTGATTTACTTCTATTATGTGGAAAGGTATGTGATAGCAAGGTATTTTTTCAAAGGCTACATTCGTGACAGCAGTCTCATGTTGAAATGCATCTTCCCCCTTCATTGGTTATCATGTGCAGTATTATGCTTATCAAAGTGACAAGGGGTACAAGAATGTGGCACCAAGGAAATCTAGTGATACGTGCCTCAAATCTACAGTGAGGGCTGCATGGCATCTCTCAGGTTTCATTTTCATGGGAAGTCATTAGTTGTATTGGAGCAGGCAAAACTGAGAACATGGACTGATGACAGGTGAGGAACTTGCAAAAGGAGAGTTTATAGCAGGTATTTCCCCTTTCTTCACTAGGGATTTTTTAGGAGGCTATTTAGCGATACAGGAATTGTTTCTGGAATACTCCCTAGTTAATATATCCATTAGTGACCCAATGTAATCTGAATGTGGCTGCACTCATAAAACTTGCTGCAACAGTGAAGTGTGATTTGGTCTCAGTACAGGGGATGATCAGAAAGTCTTTTTAGTTGCTTTTGTACCCATTTCCATTTTGTAATGAAAATGTAATTACAAAATCTGTCATGTAGAAGCTAATAACAGAAGCTGCTACTTATGAGCTATGAAGTCACCAGCAAGAAATGACAGTAGAGGAGACACTTTTCGTGGATTAACTATAAACCACAGTGGAGGATACAGTCATGGAAAAGAAGACAGATGTAATCCTAAGATGCATTACACTAGTAGACATGCCTCCTTGCTAATGCAAATAGATATGGCCTTACAAGTAATTTCAATGGAAACATTATGCAGAAGACTTTGAAATTAAGTCAGAAAACATTGTTCGGCTTAACAACAAAATCAAAATTGTAAGTTAGAAAGGACTTAAAGCTTTCCATGTGACCTTTTTCAATGTCACATGATAGTTTATTTTGTGAAATAAAAATTTAGCTTCCCGAGATGAGAAATGCATTCTTTCATCCATTCATTCACATATGATTTCTCATGATGTGCCTGTGTCTGCAGTTCTGCAGTTGTTTGCATGTTTCCTTTGGAGCATCTGAGTGGCTTTCCTGAGGAAGTTAATGGGATAGTAACATACTTAAAAAAAAAAAAAGCAAATCTCTATATAATTTATTATCCATGTTTTGTGGGCATGGCAAAGGACTTACTTAGCTCTCCTCAGTTAAAAGCTTACTTTCCATGACATGAAGTTAAGTTTTCTTTCCTGACTTTAAAGTGGAACTAATTATTTGTCCTGTTATTTTCAATTTAGCTAGCAGCAGCCAATCTATGGATGTGTTTTCTTTAAAAATCTGTTGACAATTCTTGTCAGAGATCATTTTATTTCCAGTTATATGCTTGACTTCAAATTCAATTGCTTGCTTCCTGCAACCTAATTAGGTTAATTATTCCTTAATGATTAAATGTGTAGCAGTTTATTATGACTAATGTAAGAAATTAAGCTATTAAGAAGTACATAAGACACTTTAATTGGTGGAAAGATGTTTGTGTAGTGGACTTAGGATTTTCTTTTCTAATGATTTCTTTGCTCCTGAGGGATTTCTTCTTTTGCAGGAAATACACATGCAAATGATCTTTGTTTTTCTGCAATTTAATACAGGAATATACAATGGATGTCTTCTTTCGTCAGACATGGGTAGATAAAAGATTAAAATATGATGGCCCTATTGAAATTTTAAGACTTAACAACTTGATGGTTTCGAAGGTATGGACTCCTGACACTTTCTTCAGGAATGGGAAAAAGTCTGTTGCACATAATATGACAGCCCCAAATAAACTCTTCAGAATAATGAGAAATGGCACCATCCTGTACACAATGAGGTATCTAATGTGTTTGTTTGACTTCTTACAATTACTGTATGCAAAAGTTGTACTGCCTAGACAAAATGGCAACCGGAGACTATTTAATTTGTTCCATTATAGGCTTACAATAAGTGCAGAGTGTCCCATGAGATTAGTGGATTTTCCCATGGATGGTCATGCTTGTCCTCTCAAATTTGGGAGTTGTAAGTTGCAATTATGAAATTTCTTGTAACTACAGAATTTAAATAGTAGAAGTAAATATTGAGCAATTACTAGACTTTCTGAATATATACAGATATGTCTTGATACGCAATCCCTATGCAGACAAAACTCCTGTTAAGTTCCTTGGGACTTCCATTTAGGACCTCAAAAATTAAACCCAGAGAACTAAAAAGCAGGCTGTGATTTGCCTATTACATTAAACCCCACTATTCTGGATACCTGGTTGCTTGAAATACATAGTTTTTCTAGGTTCTTGGGGAGGAATTGGATACTCAGTGAAGTGAGAGATTCTCTGGAGAAGAGAAACTTAAAACAGCCAGGTAAAAGACACCTAGGGAAGCAAGTTAGCTGACTTTCTCTGCAGGTAGTAGAAGCACACTGGCATCTTAAGAAAGAGGTGTAGGTTATGTGCAGAGATTTGACTTCTAGTTGTAGTTGTCTTTCTGCTGGCCTGTAAGAGGAGTCTGCATGGCAAGTTTAGACTAGATAAATAACTTTTTAACTGGTGAGAAGAATCTTAGTGCAGATGACTCTCCCTTTCTGCTTTGAAGTCAGATGTAGGTTTTTGAAAAATGTCCAAACTTTGGATAGAAGGAACAGGACATCTGCATAACAAACATGAGAGGGTAGTTGCATTTCCCTGATGTGAATCCAAAGTAGAGACCTCTGAGACCCCCTAGAGATGGTTGGTGCACTCCATTAACTATCTTCTCATTCTTTTAAGGCTTCTTGGTCACTGACTTCTCTGCTTAGACCCTCTGATGGCTGGGCAATAATCTGTTTTCCTTGACCCCAGGGCTCTGAAGTCAGAAATGGCTAGAGAACCCTCAGAGATTTTCCATAGCATAAATTTATACATAAATTGACATAGCATAAATATTTACATAAATATACATAGCATAAACTTACACAGCTGGGTAGTCAACCTGAACAGGGGTATTAAAGACACTGCTCTGATATGATTTTCCATCCCTGCCACAGTGATACTGGAGACCAGGTGCTGCAAGATTTGTCTTTGGTATCAGCTGTATGATAGGGCTGCTTTGATAGTGGGGGTTCATCCACAGTCATAGCTCTTCAGACAGAATCACCAGTCAGCAGGAATTGTGCTGAAGACTAGTCTGATATTTCCCACAGCGAAACTTGAAATAACATGTTGCCATTTCAAATGTAAGACTGATTTGATTCAATTTTAACAGGATTTTGGACTGTGTAGGGATTGAGTGCTAGCCCTAAGATATGTCTTTTGCATTAAATGTAAAATGTTTATTTGTGTGTGCTTATTTCGGGGCTGTTGTGAATTTTTTACTGACCTTTGGTTTCTGACAAGTATTTTAAACAGAAGTTTAAAATATTGTAGTTTTTAGTGTAATCATTCTTTTCTATAAAGAAATGTGCATCCAACCATCAAAATATATCCTCCTTGTACATAATCTTTTTTTTTTTTTCAGATTAGTATATTTTAACAGTAAAATTTTAGTTAGAAATTGCTAAAATAAAGATAAACTTTGCATGCCCAGTAAGGGCTGATCCAGAAGGGATTTGTGTTTAGTCTTCACATTCATATGAGAAGTGAATTTATGTGTGACACTTGACATATAACCTCAGCTCTTACTTATTCCACTCTGAGGGTGGCTTTTTGGGGGTAACTTAACATGAAGGGTATCTTCTGGAATTGTTCATGTGTGTTTTACTGTTTGGTTTCGGTAGGTTTGGCTTGCGTTCTTAGTAAGGCATGAGAAAAAGTTTCCTATTTATACAAACTGATGCTGTGTTGTAGATGCTTATCCAAAGAGTGAAATGATTTATACCTGGACAAAAGGACCTGAGAAGTCAGTGGAAGTTCCTGAGGAGTCTTCCAGTTTAGTTCAGTATGACCTGCTTGGGCATACGGTATCCTCTGAAACTATTAAATCTATTACAGGTAGGAATCTCGTCAGTAAAAATCAACTTGAGGTAAAACTAACCTGTAACATTGCCCAAAGCTTTTTTTCTTTTTCTTCCTGTAAGTTATTCTACGGAATGTCATAGGGTATGTGTTAAGGGTTGAGAGTGTAGATCTGAATTAGGTTTCTGTCCTTGAGATTTACATTTGCAGATTCATTACAGTAGATTGCGACAGTCTTTCAGAAAGCTAGAATGAGATCATTACTCCGAGGGACAAAATGAGCATTTAATCACTGCTTAAAATGCAGTTTGAAGAGTCAAGAGGATGCCTGGGTGAGGAAGTAATTTCTCAGCACTGTATCCACATTATGTGCAAAAGACTTCCTTTGTTTGGCGGTGCAAACAGCCCAGGATAGAAGTACAGCATACAGAATAGGTTATTAAAACCATAAAAACCCTCTAGCCAGATAAGGGTAGGCACAAATACATTAGTCACAATAGATACTTCTGCTGATTTGTGCTGTAAGAAATAAGGCAAATGGCAACTACAGGCATCCAAAATGAGTGAAGTATCACTGATGAGCAGTGTGGTGATAAACAAGCATATTCCCAAAATATTTTTAAAATTTGGAATAATTTTCTAAGCATCAGCAGGTTTGGGTGTTGTGAGATAGTCAAAATGAAACCAATAAAGCAAATATATTTGATGTGGATGTTTTACGCATAGAGAAAATGGCATTTAGCAATTCACTAGAAATTTACTTCTCAGCATATAGATTATTATGAGTTAACAAAAAAATGTCCTTGCTGTCCCAAAAGGCTCATTCTGTAGTGCTTTATTTAGACAGTTAGTTGAGTTTATGGTAAAACTGCTTTTTTGGTCTGTTTGCTTAATATGAATGATAACATTTTAGATAAATTTAGAGTATTTTTAATTCTTGTGAATGATTTTTGCATTTTTCATTATCGTAGCGGGGCTGACTTATAAACCTAGCAGAAAGCTGAGATGCTTGCGTAATGTTTGATGTGTATCACTGTTCTTACTGTTTTATTCAGCAGGTAGGTACCACAATGTTACGGATACTATGGTAGGTAGATAATTTGTGTCTTGGGATTCTCTTCTTCAACAGCTGTCAAAAGGATTTTTAAAATCATGCCTATACTGTAAAATGTAATCCAGTATTAGTTGTATTATTGTATTTGTGATATCAGCTTCTGGGTGGCACTGTAAGGATCTACTGTTTCTAGATTTTAAAAAAAAAATTTCATTCATTCTTGTTCTAAAGAAGATATCTTTCTGTACCTGTTAAATAATATGAATAACATCACCTTAAAAAATCCTAGTTGAAACATTTATTCTGCAACACAGATTTTATACACAGAGAAATATTTTCTTTTTTTTTAGGTGAATATATTGTTATGACAGTTTATTTCCACCTCAGACGGAAAATGGGTTATTTTATGATTCAGACCTATATCCCATGCATTATGACCGTGATCCTCTCTCAAGTTTCATTTTGGATAAATAAGGAATCTGTTCCTGCTAGAACTGTATTTGGTAATTATTTATTTTTTTACTTTTTCTTGTAATTGCGCTTTTAATAACTCTCACTAGAATAGGGCTTTTTAGTTCCTTGGGCTATGCTCCATGCTGTTGCAGAAGAAAGGGAATAACTTAAATTCAGAGGAATTTTTGCTATTGAGGTATGAAGAATGTTGTTATATGGATCCCTGGACTCTGAAGAGAAACTTGGAATATATAACCTGAAAGGTTATATATTCCAAGTAACAAATGACTGCTCAGCTCTAGGGATTCCACCTGCTTGAGGGAGCAAACTGGAAAGATCTTGCTCTGAGTAATACACTCAAGTCCTTAGTCTACATCCAGATCGGGTTTATCTTCCAGTGGACAGTAGTGTAAGAACTTGAACTCACACTTTATAGAATACTTGTAAAATAAATAGATTTGGAGTGCGCAATGTTCAAACGTCTTGTTATGAGGTATCTGTGTCATCAGTGGAAGCTTGCTATGAGTAAGGCTTAGATTCTGTTACTGTAATTTCATATTTAGTGCTTTTCTTTCCTTTCTGCCATTGCCATCATGAGAATGTATTACAAAAGCAAAATGATCACAAGATATTAAAATTGCCCTCATCAAAATGCAGCTTGAATGAGATGCTACAGTGAAAATAACAGAAAATCTTCTGTGGAAGACAAAGTGTAAGAATCTAAATGGAAATATGTTTCCTAACAAAGAAAAAGGATAAAAACATTTTAAAAGCAGCATTTATAGAACAATGTCTTGACTTCATCATGTACTGTAGTCTAAAGAAGGAAGAGAATGTTCTACTAAAAGTGTTTTGATAGACTGATAGATGCTGCCAAGAGTGATAGGAATTAATGTTTCTAGTGATGGCCCATTCAAACGTTACTGGAGTCAGAACACTGTTTGTATCACAAGTGAGACAAGGTTGATGATTATAGGGAGGAACAACCTGTAAACCTAATAAGAACCCTGCTAACTTTCAACTCAATCATTACAGTAGGCAAACTGGTATATCACTTCATATGCCTTTGCAGTGGTGTTAAATAATGGTACTTTTTTTGACTGGAAAATTGCCATGAACTGGAAATATAGAATTTGTATTTACAGACCAAATGAGTTTTTTCATACAGAATATGGAGCAATATATGTAATACGTGTAATTATATCCATATGTGAAGCTAAAAAAAAAGATAGTTTGAACATCCACTAACTTACAGATAAGTCACTAAAATGCATTTTATAGCAGTTTCCTGAGAATATGGCAGCAAGTGTCTTCCTAGTTTTGAGACAAATTATGACAGGGGCCCTGTTTTCCAAAGGTTGTTTCTTAAAGAAAAAAAAGAAATAGGCAAGAGATAGGAATGAAACCATAATACTGCTCTGGTACCAGCTTTCTAGAGGAACTGTCAGAAGAGAGTAACCAAAAGATCATTCCATTGGACACTGCAGGATTAGGGAGAACTTGGCAAAGGTAACGTGAAGGACTAAGGGACGTCGGTTTGTGATTTCTGCATTCAGAGCTTCAGACACCTGAAATCTAGTCATTGTGGGAGAGTGGAAAGACAGCATTATTTTTAGAACAACTTTTAACCATATAAAAATATATTAATAGTATTTAAATATAAAAATGAATGTTAAAACTTAATGCCTATGTGCATTTTCAGTCAGAAGCTTGTCAGTATTGAGCTTTGGATAAATACAGTGTATGTGCAAATATAATGTTTTTGCCAGAACTTAATTCCCTACGCTGTAAATCCCTATGACACATATGGGCAGTTGTACTGGCAGCTCCAAGTCTTCCAGAAGAGTGATTTGATAGGGAAAAATCTGATAAAGAGTGTCAGTAAACTATAATATTGTCACAGCCTCCTATCTCCCCCTTGGTTTTGGTTAATGTTTGGTAATTTATTTCACTTTACCGTATTTTTTACATTTATTAAACAAATACTTCTAGAAACAATTCAGACAAACTTTTTGCTTGAAGTAGACAAAGGTCCACTCAGGTCCTTAGAAAGAATAGAGCTAAACAGGGATGTGTCTCCTCCAGGGAAAAAAAACCCCAACAACTTTCCATAATTTATTTTTTTTTCTTGGACTTAAACATTTTCAGTGATGTGCTTTTCAACACCTTCCCACTGAAGAAGATTTTATGAGCTTGCATCTGTATTTTTTTTATCCTCCTGAAAACTCTGAGATATCCTTTGTACTCTCATGACCTGGCTATTACTCTTTTTTCATTTTTCTTCTTTAGTAGGAAGGATTTATTTCATGGTGACCAGTTCTCTGTATGGCAGTGTGTAGGTGAAGCTTTTTTTTTACCATATTACCTTGATGGAATGCCATCATTTAGCAAACAGGGATCTGAAGACTCTGTTGAAAAACATATTCTTAATGAGCCTAAATTCTTCTGAGCAGAAGAATTGCATCTTGAATTAGAATGGGTACAGTGTTCTTCTCATAAGAGTAAAAACATGACTATTTGTAGTCACTCATTCTTGAGGTTATCATGCTAGGATTTATGCAGTGTTCACTACATTCTTGGGGATTTACATTTGTATGATATGGGATGTTTTGGATGAAAACAGAAAAAAAAGACCCCATTCATTTGTTTTAATACAGCATGTATTTGCATTTGAAGTACTACCATGAAGTGGCCATATTTTGAGTTCAGCGTTCATGCTTGCACACTTTTTAATTAAAGTTTTTCTTTCAGAAGATGAAATTCTAATTAAATTTCATTGGCTGACTAGTAGCAGAAGGCTGTCAAAAAAGGCGATTATTTCTTAACTAACAGAGTTTTTAACATAATATTCTTCCTTAGCACCAAAATAATTTGTCATGACTTAATGGCTCCTGGATTACGAGTGTGATCAGAGGCACAGATGCAGAGTAATAGGTGGCATTCTGGACCCTTTACAGGAAAAGTCATGTTTTTGTTGCTGTCTGACGAGTATTCCCCAATTTAACAGCTTAAATTTTATTTGAATGTTTAGAAAATAACTTGTAAAAAATTCTACTGAACTTGAAGTGAAAAAAATATGAAATGGAGGCTTCTGTGTTTTCTTCATGTGAACTTCAGATGATCTGCTGAAGTCATGGCTTCCTGTGCCTCCTTTAAAAAGTGGTTAACTGTGGGCTTGGCTGCTCATGGATATGTGATGGTTGCCATGACTTAGATCTAATGCAGTATTCACAAGCAGCAGAGAAAGACTCACAAGTGATTTAAAATTCTTTGTTTGAAACTGCTTGCCAGTTCTTGCTTTGTTTTACTTTGATTCAACAGTTCTTTTGCTTTATTTTTTTGAAGGAATAACCACAGTGTTGACAATGACGACACTGAGCATCAGTGCAAGACATTCACTGCCAAAAGTATCCTATGCTACTGCCATGGACTGGTTCATAGCGGTTTGCTTTGCCTTTGTGTTCTCTGCTCTTATTGAGTTTGCTGCTGTCAACTATTTTACTAACATTCAAATGGAAAAAGCCAAAAGGAAGACAGTAAAGTCCCTTCTTGAATTTCCAGTTGCTCCAGTACAAAGAAAAAGAAGTACAGAAGAGACATTCACGGTACGTTTTCCGCTTATGCAAAAATTTTCTGTATTTTTGGTAGTGTTTCTTGGTAAAAATTGGCCTTTAGCTTCCTCCCAGGTTCCCTTTGAGCTAATGATGCAGTGTACATCAGCTTAATGGAAGGCTAATACTACACTATATTCAATTATAAAAACCTGTAAAACATGATTTAATTCTTATTTGTGTTATTGAATAAACTCAGGGGAGAGGTGGCGATGATGTCCATCCATACCTGCCGTCTCTTCTATGTTTATTTGTGTTTTGGAGAAGGTCATTTAGGATGGGTATCTTGAGGAAACTTGGTTTCGTTTTGCACTTTGATTCTGTATGGACTGATTATACAGGCCAAGATACTGCAGATTATAAGGGCAGCATGTTATCTTATGTGGCTAATGTCTTCAATGAATTAAAGTATGTTTAAGCATTGCAGTTGTACCTTGGAGCTACTTCCCTAAACATCACAGTTCTCCTTGCGTTGCATGTATTGCCTATCAAGAGTTTTCTTTCTTTATCAGTTACAATTTCAGGAATTTTTGAAGAATGCTGGATGGAAACTTTTTGCCTACCATAGATATAATTTTAATGTAATTTGTGTATCTTTGCACAGTAGTTCACCTCAATTCCTGATAAGTTTTTGGGGCTCTGTTTAACAAAACACTTTTTTGCTTTCCTAATGCTTTGGGTTAAGTGTGACTTGTGTGGGAGCTGTTTTAGTATGTGGACTAGTTAATAAGAGCTTGATCTCATTTCCAGTAGAGCTCACTGGTGATTACCCTTTCCTCCCTTTTCCCATTCCCAGTAAATGGTGCTTACTCTCTGCTGCATCTATTCACAAGACACACAGCTAACAAAGTCATTGCAGCACCTGTCCCAGCCACGCCGTAAGCCAGTACTTCCCAGCCATGACTGACTCTTGGCAACACCACTCAAGAAGTGAGACGCTGACAGCAGCATTGTAATTGACTTACTCTTCCTGTCAGGCTGACTTTGTAATTTCCTTTGGCTGAGCCAGGATTTAAGAAGTGCTGTTTTAGACTAACTCTTGTTAATTTTGTCTTCTGTCTCTTTTAAGATCTCGTTTGTCTCCTTCCCTATTCATCATCTCATTTTTGCCTTCCCACCCCTTCCATTTTCTATTGCTGCTCAGCTGCTGTCCACCCACTTCCATTTTTCTTCCTCCTCTTTGCTCTCCTACTGTAGATACTGTTTTCAGTCTCTTGGCTATGTTGTTCTGTTAGCTCCCATTTCTGCTTAAAAGGATAGATGTGCTCCTGAAGAGTTTGTTATTTGTCACTCCATTGGCTGCTGGCAAGAGACAGGAACCAAGAAATTTGTTTATAGTAGCACGTAGTTCACCTTGTACACAGAGGTATTAGTGCTATGAGCTTATGCTAAGCTTCTTGACGGTGCAGCATGAAGTTTAGTAGAGTATCTTGGCTGCTCCTGAGGAGTGTTAGTAAATACTGCTTTTGGTGGTTGGTTTTATTTGCACGCATAGGAAAATAAATTGCATAAGAAGAGTTTAATCCTAGGTTTATTTATAAGATTTTATTTAAAACAATAGGAAAAAACAGTAGCTTTCTCAGGTAGATTAATAAAACTGTTATTCTCGTGGAGGCTTAAGAAAACTCTTTTGATTCGTGGACTGAATTGCTTTAAGTTAGTAGTGTATAATGCTTAGCCATTTATACATATTTTGGAGAAATTTCTCTTTTTCTTTTTTTTTCTGTTGTTGTTGTTGTTGTTATTATTATTATTATTATTATCTTAAAAACAGCAGCAACGGAACATACACAGCTTCACCCAACTTGAAAGATAAATAAAATGAGATGTGAACAGTTCTATTCCACTGCTTAATTAATACTGCTGTGATAAATGTGGTAGCGTTCTCACAGGTCGGAAGATTTTGAAAGCACTCAAGGGAGCAATCTACTCAAGGGGTAACACATTAATGTTATGAGTATGTAAGTGAGTGATAGTGTTGATTTTACCTTGAACTGTTATTTTTTTTCACGACTTTCTCCCTAATTATGCCTATACTAAGACTTGAGACTTTGCTCTTCCAAGACAGGTGTACAAGGTGAGCCCACAGCTACTGTTATGAAGGCTTAACTATCATGCAATCCTGTCTATGACTAGAGGATTACCTCTGGTCTCCTGCTGTGCAGAACAGAAGCTAGGATCACTCTAGATTCTCTAGAACCTAACATAGATGTTACACTCTGCTTCCCAACCTGGCATAAAATACCCCTTGCTATATTTTGCTTATAAGGACTAATCCAGAATTTTCTTTATTCCTTACTATTATGTATTATATTATTTATTATTATTATTATTATTATATTATTTCTTTATTCCTTAGTATGAATCTGATTTTTTGTTCTGCATATACACTGTCTGGTCAGTGCTGATTTACTAGAGGTAATGAAATCTCAGCTTCCTTGGTACTGAGATTGGTGGTGAGTTTGTGGTACACAAAGAATGCAGAACAGTAGCTGGGCTGTAGCATGTAATCTGTAAGCAGTGTTTCTTAACATAAATCTACACATTTTTTCTCCATAGAGAAATAATAGGCTTGATTTCTTGACCCAGTTAGTGTCTAAAAAAAATCTGTACTATACTGGCACTATTGTGATAGAAATTCTGTTGATAGCAGTACAATTGCCAGAGCTCAAGGAAAAGTTGTGTTTTAAACTTGAAACTTTTTTCAAACAGACTTTGCCTACTAAATTTGCCAGTCTCCCAAAATTAAAAATTTTCACTTAGCCCAGGGAGGAAGTGTTTGCTAATTGGGAGAGAAGATACCTGAACACAGTTCCTTCTGTTGTATATCTCACCATTTGCAACCTGCTTTAGATCTTCTACTAATTGGGGTGGGAAATCCCTGTGTTAAGCCTATTAGACCTATACTTTAGCCTGCCTTGGAATGGCATACAGGTGTCTGCCTGCTTTTTTTGCAAGTGAAGTGCCATCTGTATAGGTCCCCTGAAAAATTACAGAGCAGTTGAGGTTGTTAAGGAAAACAAATATCATGATATTATACTTTTAAGTAAGGGTTTTGTTTTATGAGCTGTTGATTCTGCATTATTAACTGGATGGTTTCATGCATTTGACCTTTGTTTTTTCCTCAAGTGACATGGTGGGATTGTCCTTGAAGGGTTCTATGAGGGAGCAAGTTGGGTTATGAAACTGGATAAACTATAGAACACGAAGATTTTTCTATCTGATGATATTAGAAATTAGGCATATTAATAGTAAACTTCGGTAAAATAAAGGTAAATTGCACATTATTAGAAGTCCTTTTTTGACAGATATATTTTTGACCAATTTCTGACCACAGAAATAAAGTGGGTTTTCTATATTGGATCGGTTCATATATTACTCATGCTGATAAGAATTTTAAGTGGTGGGTTATTTTTCTCTTTTCAGTCAAAACAACTTTTTTATTTGTCTGGATCAAAGGCAACTCCTATCATTTATCATTATGATCAAATGATTTGGATATATTACTCCATATTATGTATTTCTTCACTAGAACCAATAAATCTTTACTGTAGCCAATGTGGGCTATCTGCTTTTCTATGTTATTCTCTTATGCAGTTATATTTTCTTTTTTGGAGCCACATGATGGGTGTGACTGATGCATACATTGATTAAAGTAAGCATTAAATGTGGTTCAGAGGCTAGCTGAGTAGTCTGAACTGTGTTAATTCCAACAAAAAAATCCTGTCATCAAGCTAATTTAGTGGGCTGAGGGTGGCAGGAGCAAGCCTCCAATAGCTGCAGATGCCATGTGTGTTCCTTTATCACTTGATTTGACTTCAGCCATGGTAATCTTCAATATTTTTTTTATACTACTTCCCCTCCCTACCCCATTTCAGCTCTTCTTGTTGTCTTTAATTTCTTGATACAAAGTTAATGTGTTTCAATAAGGAGTGCAGGTCTGCAGTAGACATCCCAGGAGTAGTTTCCAAGCTTTTTTGAGGTCTGCCTTGAGTTCACAAGGGACTTGGACAGACTTTCTGTCAGGCACAGGAGGATAGCACTGAAATATGTCTAAGCCAAGAGAGGTAACTTACACCATGGTTACCGGTGATTTCCTTGTTTTGGGAGCAAGTTAAAATGCTTTCTGATTAGAGGGAATGAACCTATCCCTAAATGTTCTGAACTACTTTCTTTAGTATAAGCAGAAATGTTGCTGCAAGTCAATGTGTGGTGGAAATGAATGATTTATAGTTTGTTATTGGACTCCTGAATCTATTTTTATGCTTCTGTACTATTTCCTTTTTACTGTATTCCTATGAAGTTTATTTTTAAAGACCTACCCAGATTTGGAGATGAAGAATGCTACCAAAAAGTAGTCTTCAAAAAATAGGCTCCTGAACACTGGTAACATGAGCTTCAACCTCAGCTGTTTGTTAAAAGGGTGCGAAACTCGGGAAAAATCAGGTCAGACTCAAAAAAGCCCTTTTGAATGGAATTATTTCTTCAAACTCAGTCACAAGTGGGTTATAACTCTCAGTTTTCTTCCTCTTTTCTGAAGGCAGTTGCATGTCTTCTTGTCTTCAACAAGCCCTGTAGCATCTAATGGGGGAACTGGGGGGTCAAGCTCTTCATTGCCATGTAGGCACTCACTCCTCTCCTTGCTTGGGTGGTATGTGACTGGCATCCACCTCACAAGTTTACAAGGAATGTTGTCATGTGGACAACCTGCACACTGCTTTTGTGTGATTCAGATGCATTTTCTCTTGTATGAAATACTTGTCTTGTAGTCATATATGGACACAGCTCAAGTTATATGATGGGGATGGGAGAAAAGTGGAGATCCTCTGGCAGCCCTTGGTGAACAGACATCTAGAGCAATGAATCTGGCTGATGGCCAGCTCTGTTCCCCAAACTCCTGACTTACAGAACAAAGATTGGGCCCGATAAATTGTTCTGATGGGCTGCATACAATCTTGAGGCTATAGGTGGGATACTTCTTTTTTTAAGTGTGTGTGCCATTTTTTTGTTGTTGTTTTTAATCCCTGAAGTTGATCAATGATGAAATGTCAGCAGATAAACTCTTGTGTCAAAGGTCTAGACTTAAAGTGAAACTGAAAATTTTAGCCTCTGGACCAAAACTTATATTTGACTACATAGACATATTCTGTAATAGAGAGGTACAAAAAATGTACCAGACCTAGAGTAGTACCACTTGGTTACTTTGCTCCTTCTTTGGAGTAGTAGAATAATAGCTTCCTTTGTCCCAGCAAATAGTGGAGTTAAACCTTGCTCCCTCATATGTGACTGAAGAGCAGCTCAGTCTTGATGGCAGTACTTGGGCCACAGGTCTGGTTATTGGACTCCTTATGTGGATGCATAGCCCATCTCCTTTGTGTGACTTAAACAGTCCTGCAGTTAGAGCACCATTTCAGTTTTCAAATATAATGACCATTTTTTTCTGCTTCACTACTTCTCCACTGCCTAGGGTGTTACGGTTTGGGTTTTTTAGGGCAGTGGCATTTAAAACTCAGATCCTAATGAAGGACGTCAGGCTCAAGAAATGCATTGAGTTCATCTAAATAGAAGGACAGGACCATACAAAAGGAGGCTGCTGTGCAGCTATAATGAAGGTAAAAAATGGCAGGGTGTTTGATCAAAACTGTTGGGATTTAAAGGTGGGCAATGAGTTTTTTTCTTATTTTTGTGGGTTTTTGTGGGGGTTGGGTTTGTTGTGTTTTTTTTTTTTTTTTAATATGCACAAAAAGAGGGAGGAGTTTAGTTGCAACACCTGGCTGATAACAAAAAATCTTTCTGGAGTGCTATCTCCTCCAGGCCTTACTAGGAAATGTTATAGTTGATCATTCTTCAATTTTCTGTAAGTATTAGAATGAACTGTCACAAAGTAGGCAAGGAAATATGAAGGGTATACTTGGCTGTTACTCATTTGATGCTAAAATGCCTGACAGTGTTTGCTGTAAGTAGTGGAACACTTGATTTAAATAGTATTAGGATAAGACATCTCTTTTGGAAACCAAAGCATAATGCTGTTATTTTAAAAAATACTACATCCCATTGTTTTTAATTCCAAAATTATATGTGAATGCCTTTCTCTGTCATTGTGATGATCTACTAGGAAAAAAAAGAAAGACTACTATGCTCCAAAAAAACATATTCCGTATGTTTTCTTCATTAGACTATACAATGCATGTTTCTGTTTAATAATAAAAAGTTATTTTCCTGCAAATACCATTTGCAGGCTTTCATATAGGTCTTATATTGATATAATGGCAATTTCCTTTTTTTAATATTTTTTTCCTTTTTAAAATCTTTTTTGTAGAGGGTAATGTTATGTAGTCAAAAATATGTGGTAGTATTTCAGAAACACCAAGTCAGGGCAGTCCTTTATAGTGACAAGGGTAAAATTTTCAGATTGTTCAGCATCAACCCTTACACTGCAAATTGTTGGGGAGTTTATAGTTTTCCCTGCGATGGTTAATATTAAATGATATCTTTGAACACAAAACTCTTCATATTTTCTGCTTAAACCTTTTCATGTATTTATATTTAAATTTTAGTTTTGTTTCCCCTCCACAAAGTTTTCAGTACTGGTGCATCCAATGACACCAAATTGCATTTGAGGTTCACAGCTGTGTGTGAGATTTTTGGCTGACTTCATTTTTATACTGGGAAAATTGGAATCAGAAGAAATAAGCTTTGAGAGGCTTGAGAAGATCTACAAGGCAATGTAGCATTTCCAAGCATTTTCAGCAAACTGCTAAAGCAAATTTAACTATAGCTTTAAGGTCAATGAAAATTGAAAGATACAGAAAATAACAAAGGTCTTTGGTTCCTAATCAGCCATTCTTCCCTGCAGAGATATTACACAAATCACCTCCACAATTCGTTAGGACATGATTTAGGCTAATAGATTTATTCCCCACCATAGTTAGGTTTTCAGTTCTTTCATTTTTGTCATAATATAAATAAAATCTGTAAGAATTGTGCACACCAGTGCTTAAGAACCATATACATGCATACTTAGATTTAATACATATACATACATATATATGTTTGCATGTGTAAGGGTTTTAGGCAGCATACAGGTGGATGTGTTTATTTGGCATAAATTTGGCATCCATTTATTAAAAAAAGTTTCTTGTAATTGATGTTTCTTTAATAACCCCAAATTTGCTTCTACTTAGTGCACTTTTAGGCACGTCTAGTGGTAGAACACAGAATGGAGTGCTCTTCTTACCTCTTTTCCCCTCCCATCACATGATTCAGGTTGCAAAATGAGCAGAGTGGATAGCGGACTGGCTCTTAAAACTTATTTCCCCTTTGTTATTCCTTTCCAAATAATTTGCACTGCTCTCTGCACTGCTAGAGCTATGGAATAGAATTCAATGTGTTTTGTGGCAGGTGGAGCTTTTACTTGGTCTTATTCCAGGGCTCTGTAAGGCAACCCAAAATCTCTAGTATTATTCCAGTAAAATTCTGATTGACTGGCTCTACAACACAGTAGTAAACCAGGGTAGATTTCTCCTCCAAGTTTTGCTTTTGCTCGCAGCAGGTCAATATGGTGACTCAGTGGGATCTGGGACAAGCAGCATTATTTACACTGATGACAACATGCTGCTTCCCTGATAAATGTCAAATAGTGTGAATTTGGCAGGCTATACAATGTCCTCCCAGAAGAACAGACTGTTTTCTTAGGAAGGATTGGTAAGGATAAAAACCACTATGGTAGATTTTAATAGGAAAATATTACTAAATTACCATACAAACAATTTTGTTGTTGCAGCTAAACAGTAAGTAATGTCAGACTTTTGGTTGCTTTAAGCCTTCCAATTTTTGAATGAATTTTTGTTTGGTTTAATTGAGTTCTCCTAGTTTGGGAAGCCCATGCTCTCGTATAACAGATTACTGACTCTCCTATATATTAATTTACCTGTGTCTCATGGAAGTTTTAGTAGTGCTGTCATGAAAGACTAATTGTATTCTTGGAAAATTAACAGAAAAGCATAAAGATGTTTATTGACTGTTCACTTTTAATTTCATTCTACTAACACCTCATTGTTACATGCCTGATTATTCTAATAAACAACTAAAATTCTTTACAATTTTAAAACTGCTTTGATTGTGGTGCCCTTTTCAGGTTTTTTTTTTTTTTTTTTTTGTTGACTGGTTGATTTTCTGTTTGGGTTTTATTTTTTTACTTAGGGAGATGCAGTATGCAAAATGGTGATTAGACACCTGAAAGGCTTAATTACTAAATTTCCCTGGGTAGGCATGTACAGAACTGACTTGCTGCTTCTTAAGTGTTTGCCATGCATCTTAGGTGTATACCTACCCTGTTTCGACTCAGTGGCCAGCGTGCCTATTAGATACAGCCTCCCACAAATCCCACATGGGAGTCTGAGCAGACTTGAGTCCTGCCTTTTCAATATTGGGGGATTAGATTAGTAGCCAGACTGCTAGGTAGTCCTTGGTGTGTTAAGTTCCTATTGAAGCTGCTCTTGTTATGTTAAATAATTTATATGGGGCCAGGGAGAAGGAGGGGTATTGATTATGGGGCCAGCTTGACTGTGCATGCACTGCAATGGGAGGGCAAGATTGAAGTGTGGAGAATGCAACATCTATAACAAGGAAGGATGACCATTTGTCCTAGAATATCCAGTGGCCTGGATATTGCTTGAGATGTGAAAAGCCTGTGTTGATATACCTGTGACAGTCAGGGCAGATTTGAGAAGTGGTCTCCTATTACCAAACCCATGTTTCCCATCCTGGTTGCTGGGTTACAGTAGAGGATGACAGAGTCTTTTTGTGAGTGTCTTTTTGCAGTGTAACTTAGCTGTCTCACCTCAGCAAGGAGCTCAGAGCTGGAAGCACTGGATGCAGTTGGGTGGCTCTTTCTGCAAAGGCATGAAATCTAGGCTGTGATCCTACCCAGGGCATTTCTTTCCAGCTTTGACAGCTGCTTGCTGGATGTTAAAGTGTTAGCTCTCTCTCCCACTAGCACTGGTACCAGATGGTGGTGTTGTGACTTGTAAATTCTGCTGTGCATTTATCCCTGGGAAAGAGAAGCTACTGCTTTAAATATTGTACTACCTCAGTCCTAGAGAGAGATACCATTTTAGTGATATCCTGTGGCAAAGATCTGTTGTGAACTAGAAAATGTATTGATCTGCAGCAGTGAGCTCTCCACTTGAGTAAACAAACAGTGCAAAAGCAGCCCTGGGATCTTGCACAGTGACGCTGTGAAGCTCTGTCACAGGGTGAGGCTGATGCAGGTCTTCAGAAGTGTCTGTATATCCAACTCCACCACTGTTGAGCTGTTTTCCAAAGAGTGCTGAGGAAGATTAGAAGTATACATTTGAATTATATTGCCAATATATGGTTCTAGTTTTAACGTGCACCTGTTTTTCAGGAGTTGGTGATGGTTGTGCTTCCTAGTGATCAGAGGGCCTAAGAAGGGGATTTTCCATGCAGAGTACTACTGATACTCTGTTAGCTCAGGCAGTAAGAGCTGCTTACTTTAGATTCACATCTCAAAAGGATGTGTCCATCATAAAAACTATGAAGAAATTTAAAATTGCAGATACTGATTTAAAGCTGCTATGTAGAGCACTAACAGGCTATAGGAAGATGCTCTTGAGTTGCGTGAAACAGGTGACTGTACAGTGCTGTACCAACACAAGAATTTCTCACAGCTTGCAGTGTTCTCACTGCTTTTGTTTTTAAATACAGTCCTAAGGATTAAGTTCCCTGAGTCCCTGGTAATAATCACTTTTATCATTGCTGCATCCTCCCCAGGACTTGGCTTGTGACTTTTAAGTTATGTTCTTGTTTGTTTTACAGATTCTAGGTTGGCCTTATCATAGGAAATACGTGGTGTGGTCGTTACCAGCTTTCTTTGTTCTATAATAAGATGACTAAGTTTGTCAGTTCAGTACTGCATATTGCTGTGCTGATGATCCCCTTCCCTTGAACCTCAGCTCAGCTGCTGCACGCTACTTCAGTTCATGCTAAATTTGCAGTCTTGACTTCATTGAAGTGCAAAATTGCCTTGCTTGTCAAAAACTGGTAATACATACAAAACAATCCAGTACTTTTTTTTTTTTTGACTCAAGTTGAGGCTTACATAGACTTAGAAGTAGTTCCAGAATTTCCACATTATGTGAGCAGCTGTTTATGGTGTACAAACCATGTTAAATATTGAAGAGTGTCGATCGACTCATATTTGTGCATCATTTTAGTGCTGTAGTAAACAGCAGTATCCATCAAAGTTGAGCTTAAATGGAAAAGCAAATGATGTATGAGTTGATTTTTGGAAATAGATTTATTGTAGGGTTTTTTTTTTGTTTGTTCTGTACATTCTGTCATAGAAGCTAACCATCAGACTTACTCCACAAATCCACCACAGTATTTAACAATAAATTGTATAGATTTATCCTGACCTATGCTAATAGCATCTTTCGTTGTCTTATTCATGGTTAATTGCATGTGAATCCACTGGTCAAGGGAAGGATACAGCAATAATTACCACATTTTACACGCACTTTTAAGGAGGCTGGTTTAGAAGTCCTATCTTCATGCCAAATGAAATGGACTTTCTGTTCTAGTACTAGCAAAAGAGCATCTTGCATCAGGACATTACATATAAGAAGAATTTGTACTCAGTGATTCTCTCCCTAATTCAGTTTTTTAAAGATAAAACCCATGAGAAATTGCATGTGATACTTAAAATTAAAGCAAAATCTCTATGCTGTTTAAAGCAGTAAATACTTCAAAAGCTTTTTGCATAGTGCATGCTATGTGACAAAATTTGTCTGACTGAATTTGAACCTCCTGTCCTATCCTACAGCCTTCTTCCTCCTCAGTGAAGTATGCTTACAGGAGTTTTCTATGCCTCTTTCACTGAGCACATTTTTTGTTTTGTTTTCTTTTTTTAGTTTATATACTAATGAATTATTCATTTGACTGGAAAGGAGGAGTGATTATCATAGTTGTATTTACTAATGAATTCTTCATTTGCTAGAAAGGAGGAGTGATTATCAATCTCTTCTGAAAAAGGCTGTATTCCACATTTTCCCATATTTGGTCAATTCCTTGGCTTTACTACACTCACCTATCTACCTCTGGCATGATCAAAGTTTTGGTGATAAATATTTGAACTCCCATCAAGGCTGGAATTTAGTTTTCACTGTTGCCAATCTTGGCTGTTAGAAATAAAATAGGCATTAGAGTATCCCAGCCGACCACAGAGCTTTAGCCAATGAAGATGTCTTACAATTAGGACAATATATATATTCTTAGATTATTATTAGAGTTCTTGAGAACTTTGTTTATGCATGGACAGGAACTGTGTGCTCAAATCACCCAAAATTTTGAAACTCATCCATAGTGTTTCTGCCAGGAAAGGTTCAGAGGCTGAATTCTCCTGACAGGACAATAGCAAGAAGGTTTCCTGTTGAAGGAGGATATATCAGAGCAAAGTACTTGCAACTTCTGGTTTGGTGGTGGTTATGATAAGAGTTTCTGGTTTGTGTGGAATGGTTGGACCTGTCAGATGGATAGGCTATTTCAAAGGAAGGGTGAGGCATCATTTATCTAAGCAGAATTTGTTGTTTTTGTAGAAAGGCAATCTTTATCAGATCTGTTAAGCCTGGCTCTGCATAGTATAATAGACTGGATGGTATGGTAGTTTCCAGGCTCCCATTTTGCATTCCTGAGCTACACAATTTTAATGTCTCCCAAAAGTCTTACTGAAATGCCTCCAGAAAATCAGAACCTTTCTCAGTCTAGAGTGAGAATGTAAAAACTGTGCGCTCGGCATTTCCTGTGGAGCCCCGTCTGGACTAGCACGGCAGTCCTGTTGGCTCAGGACAATCGAGTGGTTTCCTGACTTGCCCTCATAAAAGAATCCTTACTTGGATAATCCCTGCCTTTCTTGGCTTGCATTTTCATTTGGCTTTTATTTGATTTTCATGTTATATTTCTTGTTTTTGTGCCTGTGATGGGTTGACCCTGGCTGAACACCAGGTGCCCACCAAAGCTGCTCTATCACTCCTCTCCTAAACTGCACGGGGTAGAGAAAATAAAACGTTCACGGGTCAAGATAAGGACAGGGAGAGATAACTTGCCAATTACCATCATGGGCAAAACAGACTCAACTTGGGGAAAATTAGTTTAATTTATTACTAGTCAAAGCAGAGTAGGGTAATGAGAAAATAGAACTAAATCTTAAAACATCTTCCCTGCAGCCTTCTTCCTGTGCTTAATTTTACTCCTGAATTAGTATCTCCTGCCCTACAGTGGTTCAGGGGGATGGGAAATGGTAGTTACAGTCAGTTCATTACAAGTTATCTCTGCCACTCTTTCCTCCTCAGGGGAAAGAGTCTTCACACTCTTGCTCCACTATGAGGTCCCTCCTGGGGGAGACAGTCCTCCTTGAACTTTTCCAGTGTGAGTCCTTCCCAGGCTCTGCAGTTCTTCACTGCTGCTGCAGTGTGGGTCCCTTCCATGGAGTGCAGTCCTTCAAAAACAGGCTGCTCCACACTCCAGCATGGGGACCTCCACGAGCTGCAGGTGTATGTTTGTCAGACGCTGGGGAAGTTTCTGGCAGCTTCTCGCAGAAGCCACCCCTGTGGCCCCTCTGCCATGCTGACCTTGCCATGCAAACCTAATCAGTGCTTCCAAACTAAAAGGCAGTAGGTTTGTGTTTCTTGCTGTTGTTTTAAAAAGTTAAGTGAAATAATTTTGGGACATAGCAAGTGCTTTGCATACGTTTATACTTTTGTTTGTCAGATTATCATTGTTGCATTATCCTTTTACTAGGAGTGTATACCACAGCTGAAATGTCTGTGAAATGCTTTCCTAATACAAACTGAATGTTGTATTTTACTGTGTTTTATAACAGAATTTGGTTCATTAAAGCTTGCCACAGAATCAGGCTTGTTCGATATTTTTATTAGTGACCTTGGCACTAATCTTCAGATGATGTAGAGTTGTGAGATAGTTTCTGTACAGAGGAGAAATAGACTAATGTAGAAGGAAGTGAGTTATCTTTGTAACTTTGAACAGAGAAACATGTCAGGGCCCTATGTATGCAACCAGTAATAAGAATTTTTGCTAAAAACTTTCCAAATGGACAGCTCAACAAGGAGGGATACCTGAGTGCTTTGAATGAGGAGAATGAGCTATTATCATGATATTATCTTGAGTAAAACAAGTGGAAAGAAAGGATAAATGGGGGACGTGATGGTCGATGTTCTGGTGAGGCCACCCTGGCAAGGAGTGTGCATTCTGCTCAGCTTTGACAGGGCATGGACCTAGTGCTCCATGGAGCATGCTTGTTTTGGTACATTTCAAGAAGAAGGTTCAACTCAAGAACACAAATCCAAACTATTACAATGACATTGTGCAAGAATAACCGGTTTTCTGTGATACTTCATCTGTGGAGCATGTTAGAAATGCCATTTCTGATTTCCATGCTCTGGGTGATTGGAAGGTGGTTTCCAGAGAATTAACAAAAAATGTGCCCATATTTTTGGTGCTTGTTATGCTGTGTTATTTTGTGATCTTACAATGTTATCTATTTGGGCTTTATATGGACATTTTTGTGTATGTTATGAGAAAAATGGGTTTCTCTCTAAACTTGAAGTTTCAGAAGTATTGGAAGTTTTCTGTGTCAGTAACAAAAAGGTGAATGCCCAGTAGGCTTTTACACACATACACATTTTGACCATTTGAAAAAGTATAGATAATTTTATTGTAGGATAGAGACTGTAATGGAAAATAAATAGTGAATCCAATAGCAACTGGTCTGATTTGGTCATTTAGATGACAGTTGAAGGGGAAGATGAGGTATTACGCAAATATATTGATGGAAACAAGTTCCTACAAAAGAAATAGAGATGCCTGGAATGTGAGGAGCCTGACTGTTACCTGTCTGTCTTACCTGTGTCTGTAGGGGATGGTGCACAAAAGGGAAGTATACTGAGATGGTAGCTGAAAACAAGTGACAGTACAAGTCAGCAAGAACATAAAATGGTGTCTCTGTAAATTAATTGCACTTAATTAATTGTTTTGCTCTTTGGACCATTCATTATGGTTGTACATGGAGTGACTGTAGATGTGGTAATTCTATTCTCCAGCAGTAGCACTTCTAAGCTAGTTGTCTAGTGTAGGCAGAGAACAGGAAGGAACCGAGACATGTCTTAGTTAAGTGTAGATCTTCTTTGCAACCCCTGTCCCAGCCCGTGGATTTTTGCTCCCCAGGCACTGCTTGAGAGCTTTACAGTGGATGACTCATACTTGAGCAAAGCCAGGTTGTCCAAGGATCCACATGTAGAAGATAAAACTCACCTCCTCTCATTGACTAGTGCCAGCTTCTCGACAGCACAGAGCTGCTGTTTTCGGCAGTGAACATTAATGACTTCCATCTGCTTAGCTTTGCAAGCCTTCAAGTGACATGCAGCACTCTATCAGGTATTACCAAGTCTCTAGTAAATGTACCTCTGTCCTGATTGTACATTATCATTTCAATTTAGCAGTCTTGAAAACAGCTTTACTATTCCTGGGTCATTGACAACCCTAGTATGAAAGTATCCTAATTGCACACCCATGTGTACTTCTGCACTTCCCAAAGAATGACTCAGGCTTCTCCATCAAACAGTAAAATTAGTGTGTCTTTCAGGAATATCCAGTCTCTTCTGGTGTTTCTTCCAGCCCTCTGCTTCTTTGGATTGCAGATGCAGAAGAGTAAATAAAAGGGATAGACATGCTTCTATGCAGGAAGGAAAGCTGAAATTTAAGAAGGATTCTTTGGTATATCAACTGTGAGCTGGCAAATACATCAGCCATGAACAGGCATAAAGCTGTGACAGTTTCAGATAAATTCAGGCCAACAGTATTGCCACTTACAGATTTGTACTGCAATTAACAGGATTAGGGACCAGCATTCTGGCCATGATGGGAATACTATCAAGTGATTTGATTTTTTTAAAAAATATTTTTTTAGATTTCTTTTCAGCTTCAATTTCTCTGTTTCCTTGAGCAGAACAGTGAAGCACAACTGATGTAGTAAACAGACACAGTCACTCTTGTCACTACTCAAGGTACTACTAGTACCTTGAATAACACCTAACCTGCTCTCTGTTACTGCTCTTTCACTTAGCTGGAGAGAACTGCTGTTGGACAAAGGAGAGAAGACATTGCTGCCTGCTTTCTCTCCCTTTGATTTGTGCTGTGAGCTTTGGCAGAGTTCTCTGGAAAGGTTAGAGGGAAGGGGAGCCAAGGGCACAGTTGGTATGGTACAAGGCAATTCTTGGGAATGGTATCATCAGAGAGGCATAAAACCTAGGATTTTTTATATATAACAAGTGGTTGTTTGGTCCTGTCTGTATTAAGACCTGTGTACCCTATCTGTCCTCAAGTCTTTGTCTTCCAGAAAGCAGTTAGTTTCTTAATTAAAAGATATTCACGTATTATATCTAAAGTATTATATGTTTTAAATCATTATTTAGGTGCAGGACTGAAGGTTGGAATTCTTTAGGTACCTTTCCAGAAGGAAGTTCAGGAGATGTTAGTCTTCCTCTTAAGTGCAGAGATGAAAGGCAGAGGCCGAGTCCCGCTCCCAAAAGTCAGTAGAATATTGATCTCTGATGGATTTCCTATTCCTGTACTTCCTTATTTGTATTTCAGTTTCTCATGCAGCCTAATAAGTACTATTTGGTTGAAGAATATCTTTCAGAAAGACATCCAGACTTGCCTGAAGACACCAAGAGATGGAAAATTCACCACTTCTCTTACTTAATGAATGGAGATGAGTAGTTGATGAAAGACTAATTTATTCCCTGGTTCAATTATGCCTGGGGAATTTATTGCCTATGGTTGATGTGAAAAAGCACTGGCTTTATTTCTGAAAGAGCAGCAATGTGGTAACTTGGTTTGGTAAATACTTGCATTTTAACAGTCTCTTCCGTAGAAGACTGGAATTCCTAGTAATATGGTAGTTATTTTTCTGGAGATATAAAGCATAAATAAACCTTCATGGCTGGTAAGATGCATCTAGAATGTTTTTATATTATCAGAGAATCTTGTTTTGAGCTTGAGCTTGGAAAAAGCTGTGACTCTAACCTGAGAATCCTTAGCTTCATGGTATTCAGTTTGTATAGGTACTGCATCACATGGGGCGTGATGCATTTAGATGTCTTCACTCTGGTATTCCAGCCACAGGTAAAAGGAACTCTTGTTTGTCACTTTTTATGCTATTAAATCTATTTTCATGAGTTTTCGGTATCTTTGTTGTTCAGGATCAAGTTACTGGTTATATTTGTGAGTATTGCTCTGATAGTGTGTGATTATAGTTTCCACTGCTTTTTTTTGAGTGTTTATTTGAAGAATGACTAGCATTTTTTTGTAACTTTGCAGAGTACAGATGCCAATTCAAATGTGAGGAAAAGAACGAATGCCACAGTACAGTCTGAAGCTGATGGTGGGAGCCGAATTGACACAAGGCACAGCTCTGTCCAGCCTCCCTCTGTAGCTCAGGGGTCTTCTGACATTGCACCCCACTCCCTTTCTGCATCAAGTCCCAACCCTTTCACACGAATCAACGCATCGGAGACATTATCTTCTGCAAGAGCTACCCCTCCAGCTCCTCCTTCTACCCCAATTTTAACTGGATTTGTATCCCAGCATGCCACAGCTGGATCCCCTTCCATTCAGCACTTGCTTGGATCTAGACTGGAGCAGATTCAGACCACCACACCTAATACATTAGGAGCATCTGCAAAGCCATCTGCTGTCACACCACCTCCTCCCCCTGCCTCCCACTCTGGCACGAGTAAGATAGACAAATATGCACGCATTTTATTTCCTGTTACCTTTGGAGCATTTAACATGGTCTACTGGGTGGTGTATCTATCCAAGGATACCATGGAAAAATCGGAAAGTCTAATGTAGTTTTGCTGCTATGTAGTAGTTCCTAAATTATACTCACATTTGATGCAGAGTTTCTTCTTTTGAAACTATTTAAAAAGGTCAGTAATTCTTATTTTTAAAAGCTGTGTGCTACTTTCCCATTCTAAAGGCTGGAGTTATTGGGGATAATTAGTTAACTCTTAACAGAGTAATGGGTAACAGTAATGGGTCTTCCTCCCTTCAGCCAGCAATGAACCAACACTCGAGACAAAACTACTCTGGCTGCACAGAACTTGATTTTGGGAGCAACATGCACCTGAAAAAAATCAGAGGTAGGGGTGCACAGCTGCGCAGTGGAACACATCTGACTGCTAGGAATGTGCATGTTGGCTATTACAAATCCCTGAGGCACCCAGCACTGCTGTCTGGACACAGCATTGCACTCTCTGAGTGTGAGGTCTATGTCCTGAATATTTTGACAGTGCTCGCTGGGGAAGGACTTTCCCTGCTAGATTAAAATTGGCAGAATGGGGGGAAGAAAATGAACAGTGGCAAAAGAAAAGAGAGTCCAGCCTGGGAGAGTGCAACTCCGGGAAAGTTATGCAAAGGAGTTGTAGAGCTCCGTATATTTTTACTAAGCATTATTTTGCATTGTAACCTGGGAAATTCTCACACCAAACTAAGAATGAGTGAACCTTGTAAAATCTGAAATCTGATGTAATTCTCAAAATTGGATTTTCTTGTTTGGTAAGGTGATCTTAATTGGGTGATTCTTCTTTGACCTTGCTGACCAGCTTGAGTGTATTTACTCCTAAATTACATCATTTGTAGTAGACAAGGACCAGATCCACAATGTTCAACTTCTTATTTGAACTCTTTGCTTTTTCTTTGGGGTTTGGGTTTTGGTTTGTTTTTGGGTTTTTTCCCCCCATGCTTTTCAGTTACACTCTTGATTTCCTTTAAACACATATTCCATTGCCCCCCACTCCCTGCTTCTTACATAATGTTTGTGTCAAGTTAAATTTTCAATATAATTTTGAAGCCACTTTTAAAACTAAGCAAAAAAAGCCCCATTTCCTGTGCATGGATGAATGTAGTTAGGGCATGTCACTGAGTGAATTAAAGACACCCTTTTTGAGACGGATTGCTGTGATATAAGTAAGAAAGTAGACTTTCTAGGTGGATCCCAGGCTAAAAAAGTTATTTTATGATCCATTTGTTTACTTTAAACTGTGGCATAGACAGGTGCTTTTCTTACCAAATTGCAGTATACAAGCAGGCAACATTATTAAAGAATCGAATAGTTAAACCTGATAGAAATTCTAATCATAAAGGTTATTTTCACTAGAAGAGGTAGAAAACATCGCCAATAAATACAAGAAATGTTTGTACAGATCAGTCTGGCTTGGCAAATGGTTAGCATTTCTGTGCAGGTGACAAGTGAAAATCAAAGGCCAAATTCTCAGCTATGATCTGGCTGTGCCTTTAAAGGGTCTGGACTAATCCTTAGCTTCAGTTGATTAGCTTCAGCAGATTGGTAGCCTGTTGTCAAAGTCTTATGCTGCAGGGCAGATCAGGTGAGTGTTGGGTGGTTCTGTGCCCAGATAATGATCAAGGAACTGGTGCAGACCACAAGCTGGTGGGGTAATGGAGGGCATGCGTGAGACTGCCCTAGACTATGCTGGGACAAGAGTCAGGGTAAAAAGATCCCGTAATGGTGTAACTACGACCATGCCTCTGTCTCTCCAAGCCTTTTAGCCAGCTCATGGCTGAGAATCTGACCTTTAACTTACGGGACCTGGGAGATGGCAAGAGATACTACAGCATGTAGTATGGATCCCTTAGTGCTCTTGCATGTGTAATACTGGACTGTAGATGATAGAATGCAGTGGGAATGTCTTACCTAACCTTGTTATAGTGTGGTGATATAAACAGTTGCCTTAGTCTTTCTTTTACTTAAGGGATGCTCTCAAAAGGCCGGGTATGGTTCTTTCCTTTTTCATGTTTTACGTCTAGAAGATGCCTGAGATTACAGCACTCCTTAGAAAACCATTATGTGGCATATCACAGAACTGGAAGTGGAGCACCCGTGCAAGATGTCTAACTGCAGTAGTTTTGTATCTTTGGATGTACTGCTAGTTGCTGTAGCTGTTTCCTCTCTAATTAGGTCACATTGTTACAAGTTGTTAGAATAGAAGATAGTATGCAAGAGATTGATTATTTATTTGGTTAAGCCAGAAGTAATAAAGCTAAACCTCTGGCAATTATTGATTATAATTGCGCAAATGATAAAATACTTCTAGCATGAAGAATGGTGACCTTCTGTGTGTAGAACCTAGTATTTGCACCAGAAGTTACTGAAATTACTCTTTGCTTTCCTCTGTGACAAAAACCAAGGATGTTTTCTCACAGGCAGAGCTTTAAACAATTCATTAGAAACAGCTGTCTGTTCCTTCCACCCATCCCTGTGTACTGATTTTATAATCAACTTTTTCTAGTGCATTGTTCGGTGGGATCAACACTAGTTCAGGCAAAGACTGATCTAAATGTGCTGCTTGAATTCACTTGTAGTTTCTGTTTCATTTTAAAGACTTATAAGGAGGAAAAAGGCTTGCAAAAATTAATAGATTCCAAATATTTATTTCTGTGCTTCCATTTTGGGAGAAATTTTTAATGATACCCCAGAAAAAGTTACCTATTTTAAATCTGTCAGTGTATTTCTGAAGAACCTTCCAACACTTCCATGCCTACATTCAAAATGAGATACATTAAAAAAAATCATTATGAGTCTAGGACTAATTTATTGAACTGTACTACATTTTTATGTTACAGCATATGAAGAAATTGCCATAATTACCTTTCCAAAGGACATGTGGACAATGTAAATAGGAATTTATTGTTAACAGTTGTTCTTCATTATTTTTAATCTCCCTGAATGATCAGAAATAGTAAAACAATACAGAGCCTGCAATATACTCAGTGACACTATAACTTGGAAGCACAAAAGGAGGAATATGCTAAATATAGCAGCCCAAATGTTCAAAACTGCTAACTAAAATCCTAAGGGAGAACATTGCAGGTGTCATTTCAATGACCAAATAGCTTATTAGAGGTGAGCTTCAGTGAGATGAACTCTACAGGAGCTCTTTTTTTTTAGTTTTTGTTCTCTTTTTCCATTGGCTTTGTTGAACAATCTTTTTTTGGCAATATCATAGTGATTTAAAACTAACCAAACTCTTCAGATAAGTTCACATCTATAACAGGAAAGGAAACTGGATAGAAAGACAAAAATCTTTACAAGGAAACAGAGATAGCTCTCCCCTGATATTTCCTCGGAGACGACGTTACCAGCAGCAAAACTCCCAGATTGCAGTGATGCAGCCCTGACCACTAATGCAGTCATTTGAGAAAACAGTTGAAAACATGTTTCAGGAAGATTGCCTTCACAGGAACTGCAGTGTGGTTTTTAGTCAATTGGGAGCCCACTATTAACAGGTTTCACTGCAATTGTGAAAATAATGAAGCTAAGAAAGGTGACAAACTTAGACCCCAGCCCTTCACGGTGACCTGAGCTCTTAGAGCTCACCAGAAGTACTGGAATCTGGTTTTCCTCCTGTAAAATGGACTTGTTTCCATCAAATGGATGTTGGTAGTACATTTGTACTCTCATGTGTCTATGAAGGGGAAAAAAGTAGACTTCTAAAACTGTTTACTTATCCACTCTATATTACTCTTTGATCAGGCAAGTAAACTGGACAAAAATTGAATGAAAGAGGTAAATAGTTTGATAACGAATGCGATTAGAGCTCTTCTGTTAACAGGAGCTAAGACTTACTGATTACAGGGTGTTCAAGTGTAGCCTTTGGCATCTCATCATCTTCATCATTCAGAATGGACCTTACGAAAAAATGGGGAAACCAAGTAAATGTATTTAATAGGATTTAACCAGTATTTATACAAAAAACTGGATGGACTCAGCTTTTTTCTATGCCCAGAATCCTGTGTTCTTCCACTGTATTGTGTACCTCCTGTATGTCATTTGGCCTCAGTGTACCTTAATGCTGTAGTACACTGTCTGTATGCCACGTGAGAATGTCAGGGTATGCAGTGTGTATTTATCAGTTAATCCAAAGCCTAACTTCCCATATTCCTTGTGCTGTTAGAAGTGGAGGGAAGACCAGAATGGAAGAAATGACACGCAGGCTTTGTAAGAGACACACACTGGCCATCTGGGACATTTTCCCATAGATACTACAGATTCCTAGGAGAATGCTTTTCAGTGTGCTGTAGCACACTGTGTGTCCAAATCCCAAAAGCTTCCAAGAGGTCTGTTTGGAAAGAAGAGTAGATCATGGACTTTGCACACTTTCCATAACTTTTGCTTGACTTAGAAGATTAAGGAGGAAAGAAATTTTGGTGAGTTTTACCTTGTCTTCCTGAGACTAGGGCTGGGCCTCAATAAAATAGAAGAAGTTTGTGTGGCTAGCACTGTTATGAAATGCAATACAGACAGCTAACAAAAATTCAGCCTTGTTTTTATTTAATCCTAGTACTGAATAACAGATTAGGAAAAAAGCAGCTGTAGTGTTGAGAAGCCTAGGTTTAGTGTAACATCTGCTGATGATCTCGATCAAGCCAAGGATGATCAAAGCTGTAGAAGTCTCACAGAACTGCAGGGCTGTGCAGCAGTAAGTTTGCAGCAGGTCAATGCTAGGTGGGCAAAATAGGAGGTGCTTCCCTTCATACTCTGATGGGAGTAAAGCAATATAGCATAAGCAGTACAGCTCCTCCATTTATATTTTGTAGAACAAAACTGTATAAACAAAATTTCATATTCAATGGAAATCTGAGGGGCAAATAGCATTATGGAGGTCAGTATTAACCACCAGACACCAACCCAAAAAAACTAGGGAAAAAAAAATCCAGGAAAAAAAAATTTAATTTAAATGACAGTAGCATCTTTTAAAATTATTTATTTATATTTTTTATTATTTATTTCAAGACCTTGTGTTTCTTTCGCTGTGGGCTTCCAAGGTAAGTTTGCGTTGTTGTAAGGACCTGTACTGGTATCCACTGCGACCAATATGTGTTTTTCATTTACTTTAGTGCACTTTAAATGGGAAGTTTACTGGAAGGAATAATGTGCCATTTTGAAAGAGTCTGATATGCGTTGATTTGTGCAATCTTCCTTTGTAGACCTCTCCTCAGAGTCAAGATGTAGCTATTTTGGAGAATGTGAGTGTGGTGAGAGTTTCAGCATGTTCTGAGTAAATCAGACTCTGAAAGTAAATTTTTGCCACATCCCAAGCAAGTGAGAGTAGTGCGAAGTACAGAGCACCCTGTAAAGATCTCTGTTTGCTAATGTTATGTTCTGTGTTAACTGGAGGGAATGAAAAATGCAATTGTAAAATTGATAGAATTCGCAAAACATACTTTGTTTTCACATGAGTTAGAAATGTGGTAGGTATTTATTTCAGAATTGAATAGTAATGTCTTCTAGTCCATAACTTCCTGCATCTAGAAGTATCTCTTAGACTCTTATGTTTTTTGTATTATTCCACTGGAAAGCATTTCAAAGAAAAGCAGTTAATATCCATTGCAGTTCACTATATTTTTTGGTCATAATTCTGTTTTCATTTTCTTGTGCAAGAGGAATTGAGAGCATGATGGCTTCTTCAAAATAAAAATAACAGCAGCAAAACAAAAGCTTTGGAGATTCCCTGTTTTTAGAAAACCATCCAAACTCCCATCAAATTTTTAATGGTTTAAAAAAAAAAATGGTGTAGTTTTAGAATTTAAAAATACTAATGCCGTTGCAGCCTGGATACATATATACATATATCCCTTGAAATAATATCAATTCCCTGAATTTTAAGGAGGAAAACTCAAGATGCACTTGCTAGTAGTTCTGTATTGAAAGACTTCCCTTCTGGATGGAAAACACCATGTGAGGTAGGTTTTTTTTTACTACTATCTTCATATAACTATTTTTAAGAAGAAGATCTGGAGGAAAAGTATGGTATTACTGAATTAATCTTCAGCTAGCATGAAGATCTGGGTTATTTCCTGCTGGTCATCTTGCTGTTGTGTCAACATTTACTTAGTGTTTTTGTAAATGTTGCATCCAGGTTGCTGTTAACTGACATAGCAATCTATGGATGATCTGATGACATAAAGAAACACTTAAGGAAATCATTGTTTGTGAATATGTTTTCATCCTTGGAAAAAACTTAACTGGAGTTTGGTAGAAGAAACAGATGATAGTATGAAGTACTCAGCTGTACTTCTGAGCTCAATGAATTGAAAAATTTAGTTGAGTACTGCTTTGTCTTGCATCTTGTGCTGGTGGCTCATCTCCATGGTAAGTAAAACTGCTACAGGGATGGAGGACCCAGAAGTAAAGAATATGTACAAGTATTTCTTCAAAGTTATTTTGAAATATGAGGTGGCTAACCAGTAACGTCACACTATGCTTTATATTTGCAAGCTTGAAAATCTCCTTTTCTGTTAGAATGTACCAAGTTGTCAAATGAACTTATCATAAATAGATGATTCTGTATGTACATGTATTTCATTTTTTATTAATTTGTGGCCACATTCTCTTATCACCAGACGAGTGGTGGAGATTGGAGGTGTTTCGGATAACTAGAGTTCTTGAGCAATTACTTTTAAATATTTGTTTCATAGATACAAATCAATACCAGCAGTGCTTTCATGGTGAAAATTAATCCACTTGTGAAAAGTCCTGGCCGTGAGTACTCAACCCATATTTGAAGGGCTGATGAAGCACACTGGGCAGGGCAGGACTCAGGGCATGTTTATTTTAAGAGGCTTCTGAATTGGAGCTGGCTTATGTCCTGCCATCTTCTGAAGCAATCTGCACCAGAGAGACTACAAAGCAGAATCTGGGGGGGGTTTGTGGCCTTTTCTTAAGACTCCATCATAAAACTGTATTACTGCTGAATGTAGTGCTCTCACCTTTTTCTCTATTGCCTTGCTTTGTGTGTGGTGAAATATTTCAGTGCTTGTGGGGGAGCAGGCTGAAATAACTTGTCTAGCTAAAACCCCGAGGTTGTCTTGTTTCCTTTTGGCTGTTTAGTAGCAGTGGGATCTGTCTGATCTGGCTCCCCTCTTAGTGCTGGTCCAAAGGAGGGGCTGAGGAGCCTGGATTGGTGCTTCGAGCTGGGTAAAAGCTGAAACCGCAGTCTGAGGAGTCTCATCTTACCTCCACTGTCATTAAAACAGAGGTGCTCTCAAGCTTTCTCAAACCTCCGGTGCCCCCTGTGGTCATTTTTTCCTCTACAAAGGTGATTTTGTGAATTATATCAAGGACAAATCATGGACTAAAAAACCCCGAAAACCAAAAAAACAGGCCAGAATTTTTGGAAGAGCCCAAATCAATGAAGTTATTTGAAGAGAGAGAAAAGGAAGAGAAGGGAAAACATGAGTATGGGTGAAAATTTTAATTTCTTGCTACCAAACAGTTATTTTAAGATATGTCCTATTAGAGGTACTAGAACTGCATCTGGCAGGAAACAGCCTAGAAATAATTATTTCTTCATTACAAGTATAATGAGAAAGTAGTAAAGAAAAGCGTCTAATGTCCTATTCTAAACATTTGTGTTCCATTGAAGCTGTTTTCAAAAATGGTATTTTCATTGTCAGCCAGGAAGAATTAGGAGACAGAATAGGAAAAAGAATGAGTTTTATTAAGTATTACTGTTTCCCTGTGTTTTAGAACATTTCTCAACCAAAAATGTAAACAGTAACATTTTTTAAAAAATCTTTCTGGGACTCTATATATTTTATTTTCAGTAATGAAGCACTTTAAAATTTTTAGCATTTAACTTGCTTTATGTTTAAGAGAGTACATACAGAGAATGCTGTGTCCAATTTAATTCAGTTATCAGAGGGGATGTGGGTGAAGAATAAAGCTTTCATTTCATTCATACATTAACAACCAGTTTTTTTAAAGTATCATGCCTTCCTACTAAATCTGAAGACTTCTTTCTTGTACCTGAATTCATGGGAGCTGTTTAGTGCTGAGCATTTCTGATAATCCAGACAGTGCTACAGCTTGTGGGCTGCAGCTGCATTTAAAGGTGCCGTGTCTGAAAATGTACGTCCACAACTTGGCACTTGTGCAGCGTGGATCCCACAAAAGGCAAAGGTGCGTGTGTACCCCCCTGTGGGTGCGCGAGAGCTGTTGTGTTGCTCGTGTGGGAGAAGATGGGAGTCTGTGGTCAGAAACAGAGGGTAAGGAGACTGTGACTGCCTCTTTCAGAGGCTGAGCAGAGCTTATATTGGATTAAGCCACTTATGAAAATGCCCCCTAAACTCTTTTCCAAGTAGGCGGCTTAGGAACAAGCTGAGTGCAATGTGGAATTCAACTCCAACTGCAAATCCTGCACGAGGATCAGCACAGTTAATCTCTCCTAAGGTTTCTGATGCTGTGGCTAGAAGACTGAAAAGGTGTGAGGTAGCTCCTGCTGCCAGCTGGAATGCCTTCATGTTGCTGCGAATCCAAGCTGTCCTGTAATGCAACAGGGTCTTAGGAATAGTTGGGGTGGGATGGAAAATACTTCTTTGGAGTACAAAATAGGGCAGAATGAAGACTCTTCCATCAGATCAGCACTGCTCATATGCACTGTAACAGCACAGAACATCCTAAAGGAGCACCAAGGTGCAGTCTTGTCTTTTCCTTGCATATCTACTAAATGCTTTGAAATGGAGAGTGGTGGGAATGAGAAGTACAGGTCTGGTAATGAAACAGAACATGCTGCCTGGTAAGTACCCACAGTCTCCTGCCAGCAGCTTGTGGGCCTTCCCAGTGAGGCAGAACAGCATCACTGACTTTTTTGTAGGTATAATTATTATGCCCCTACCATCTCTCCTGTAACGTAAACACTGGAAAAGGGGGGTTTCTCTTTGATGCACTATGTTGTTGCATAATTATGAAGAAGAAAATCAAGCTGAATTATTCTAATTTTTTTTAACTTTTTTTTTTTTTTTAAGAGATTTCCTCACATGCACACATGGAAATCATAAGCTCCATTGCAAACTTCAGGAAGGTAGGAAACACTTCTAAGCAAACTTCTCTCTGTGATTATCTCACAAAGATAGCTTTTGTTTTCAAATAAAATCTCTAATTTGGAGAATATTTAATAAAAAATTCTAAAATTTTCAATACAAAAATATTTTCTCTGTACTGAAAATGTGAATTTTATTTGTAGACATTTCACTTAAGACGGTAAGGCAAAACAAACGTATGTAGGTTTTCTGTTAAGCTGAAACAGAAAGATGCTTAGCTGTGGGATATTCAGTAGTCATTTCATAAATACATGGATTGTATATTTTTTCCTTTGGAGAATGTGGAGATGATGCATAAACAGAAGGTGAGAAAATTCTGTGGAGAGGTTTTAAAATGCTACTTCTCACTTCCTCTCTGGATATCATATGCATAAATATAGTGAAATTGGATAAGAAAAGGTATGTGAGTTAAAAAAACACATTCTTTGGTCTTCACACTCTCAGTTGATCTTACTAAGTACGCAATTAAACAGCTTCCCTGTATACTTCCAAGTTTTCTTTCTGCTATGACGTGGGTGAACTGTGGAAGACCTAGGAATTTTTAGGTTCGATTCATCAGTCCAAATCAGGAGGGCACTCAGTGCTGGCCTTGCTGAGTTAGGAGCACGTTTTTGTAGGTGTAAATTTTGTCCTGATGGAGCAGTCGGTTCAGCAGGAGAAGGTATCCCAGTTCTAGATAAGAGCAGCTGAGGCATTTTGCTGAGGTAAGGTGTAAGAGTTGAATTAGGCTTAAGGGCTGCTCATTAGCTGTTTTAAACTCCCCAAGTGAACAATCTAAACCCACTCTTTGGCATGTTCTGCTACTTTTGCACCATTTTGGTTTGTTCAAGATATGTCCCTGACTTTGCTCCCTTGCCTTGTGGCTGAGGTGGGGAGCAGCAGTTTCTGGGATGGTGTGGGATTCACATGCCTTCCCTTTAGCCATGGACTCTGTGCATCCCATCTCCATCACCAGGTGGACAGCAGGGTCTGGGCAGGGAGAGGGTGTGCGTCCATGCCAGTGGCAGATAAGCCCTGGCAGTCAAGCAGCAAGGCACAGTGTGAGTCGGGTTGGAGTCCTAAAGTGTGGTGTGTGAGGACTTTTGCGTGGGCTTCAAGATCCAGTGCAAGTGCAGTGGCATAAACCAACTTTGATTGCTTGAAATACAGTTGTAAAACAGGCAAAAGATTTTCAGGTTTCTAAATTTTCTGGATGACTGCTAGCGCTGCCAGCCTGCTTGTGCTGTGTACTGCATCACTAGCAAGCATACAAAGCAGTGACAGTATGTTAAAAGCCTGTCTGCAGGCACTGGATTTACTTGCTGGTAGTAAGTAAATAAGGCTCTTAGAAGTTGCCTTGGGTTGCTCTTTCTCCTCACTTTTACTTACTACCCTTGCACTCTGCCAGTCCTGCCAGTTCCGATGTTCCAAGTTGCTGGGGCACTTTGATGAGCTGTTAAAATCAGTCCATCTAACAAATGATGAGGAAAATCCTTTCTCACGCTCTCTCTACTCACAAATTCACAGTTGAGAGGCAGACTGGGAGATATCAGCTTCTGCACTAATTTGGAGTTTATGACCTGAGGAACCAACTGAGGAACNAAAAAAAAAAAAAGATGATATTTATTGATACTCAATTTACTGTAAGCTTTTCTTTTCCTGAGAAGCCCTGTCCATTGCAACCAAAACAGCTAGGTTTAGGCTTAGACATTGCAAGGAAGACTCCCAGTGAAAAATATGAAACTTTTGGAAGTACTTTTATCTTTGTTTTCTGTAAAAGTAGTGGCATGCAGAAAATATTCACTAAAGCAAGCATAATAAAATGCTTTTTAAACACCCACTATAGGAAAGTCCTATCTTCTCTGTCAATAACTTACTACTTCTGCAATATGTGGCTGTCCTAAATGCATGTTGCAAGAGTTCCTGTGCCATGCCAAATTCTGATGTTTATCCCTTTGTATTGGCTCATACATGGGGAAGAACTGAAAGGAAATCAAAGCAAGGGAAGCCTTGGGTTGAATTCTTTTACACTATTCTTGGTGCACATTTTAGTTGCATGGAACAATGTGGCTGGGAGGATTTGAAGAATCACAGGTTAACTAAATTATTTGAATGATATGTTCAATGCTGGTCACCTGACTATACTAACAAACTTAAAAGGTGGTTTGATAGCTGTCAACTTGTTTTGCTATTGTGCAGCTTAACTGTTACCTTCCTGTATTATGAACATCTATGTATTTGGAAAATAAATCCATCTTGCAAGAAAGATTGTGCAAAAAATTGTTCCTATTATACTCCAGTGTATATTGCTGATGTCAAATAAAATACAGTTGTGAGAGTTCTTAAACAGTTGTCTTTCTAATTGTGGCCTGAAGCACGAAGGAATACGGTAAACCTCTTTAATGTGGATTCTTCTGCAATTATTGCTGTAACCTTGATGCTAGCTAAATGAGTCCATCAACCTGATGTTTTAGATATGAACAGATAAAGGGATGGGTTTCGTGAGAAATATGATGAATGTTAATCTGTTTTATTATTTATTAAGATGGCGCACCAATCTACTGATGTATCATTGTCATGATGTATCTCACTATGCCAACAAGCTAAAAGCTAAATGAATTACTTTGCCTCTCTCACAGCAGCAGAAACAAATAATACACAGATTAGCAATGCTCACTTTATTATCTAGTTTATTTAGTTTTTATTCCTGTGAGGTAATCTAAGAGAACTTCCTTCTTGCCTTGCCTGCCAACGGGCCATTTGTCAGCTGCTCTAATTCTTTACATGACCTAAAGTGATTTTCTATTATTCTGTGCTTGGGCCTGGCAAAGCTTCCGTACATTAGATGCCATAGACTTGTAAAGACTGTGTTTCAGCAAAGATGAAGTGTAGCTTGCACCAAATATGTGTATAGAGGCATGTATGGAGAAGTCATTTTAGTATGAGTAGTGGCCCATGCAAGGCAGGGAGTGGGGCTCCCTAATTTCTTCTGCTAAGTGTGGCCAGGACTATCAAATCTTTCTGCAGGCTGAGCTGAAAGCTGTCAGAATGGCTTACAGTGCTGCAAAATGCTGTAATTGCTGCTTGCTTCAGGGACAGATGTTGATGCCAAGAAATCTGCTATGTTTGACAATCACAGCTAGATCATAGATTTGGGAGACTACAGCCCTTTCTCCTAGCTTCTGTGGCTGTCATTTTTAAGCCTGTAGCACAAATTAGTCATACATGCTGCTGCTGCCGCTTAATGCTACATGGCTTAATGCTACCTACCCCACATCTCACATTTTACTCATGTTGCTTGCATTTATTAGATGGGGAATTCTGCTGTTAGGTTATAGATGAGGCCTGTTTAGCGTCCAAAGAGAGTTGTCCCTGACTTCAGTGGATGCTGGGGTCAGGTTTTATGTAACTTAGAACTATGGCTGCTGGAAGTATAAGAGGAATTCAGCCTGCAGGCTGAGAATGATCAGGAAAATGACCAGCCCTTTACATGGGCTGGTGAAAAACACGTCCTAAATTAGTTTTTCATACCTCTTGTTGTACTGGGTGTGATTAGTGCTTCTTAAGGGCACTAGATCCATTTCTGGTCGTTAGGAGCGTGAGACTTCCGTTGAGTATGTATATTCATTCTGAGTTTAAGGGAATTGAGCCTGTGTTTTCTGTCTGAATGGTCTTACTGTGGGCCCATGAAATATCTGAGATTGAGCTGGGAATAGGCGCTCTCAATTCCCATTAAAATATTCTACTTTTATATGTAGTACTTAGTACTTATCCTAAGAGAAAAAACACAGCTGAGGAGTACTCAGTTGTGGGAGTCAGGTTCTGGCTTTTTGCCTATCACTGCCTTCTGCCCTTTTTCCTCCTTCCTTTCTGCAGGGATCAGTCTCAAATTTGTATTCTCAAATTTGTATTTGGATGCTATTTTTAATGGCCCTGGAGAAGACACAACGAAGTGTGCTGTTACTTGAATAAAGATCTTGGTCTCAAATGCTGAATATCAGTGTTCATCCACTGAGCAGCCTCCGACCTGATATGTGTATAAAGGTAAAACCTACTCAGCCTGTTCAATGGTCTGAGATGGTAAGACTAAAATTGTCTAGGAAACCAACTAGATGACAGCTCCAGACATAAGTGAAGAAGCACCTGGGAAAAGGCTGGAAGTAGCTCACATGGCATTTCACAGCTTATGCCAGCAATTGTCATGTCAGGAGGGCAGCCAGTGCAGGCACAGGGAGACAGGAAGTTGTATTGACTTCAGCATGGCCGAGTGAGCCTGGAGGAGAAATTCCAAGTACAAGGTGAAGGGTAGTCCCAGTGTGAGTGCAGGAAGTAACTGGTAACACCCTGATGCTATTAGGGGAGGGAAGATGAAGCTGTGAGTCGATGTGATTAAGCCAGCAAAATTTAGAGAAATTATACATCAAAGGCTTGTTTTTCAGGAGGGTCTTTAAGAGAAACAGAGAACTTACCTGTATCGCTGAACTGCTTTAATGCTGATGAAAGCCTTTGGGTGGGAACTATGTGTCAGTCCTGACGGATAGTGTGAAAGGAAACTTGCTGGAGACCTAGCAGGTGTGAAGTGTTGGGGCAAGTTGCCAAAGGCATTCTAGGATGGGCAATGTGTCCAGATGTACTCTGTATTTATTGCAATTTTGGCCATTTTTCTTAAGTGACTTTTTCTGTTTGTTCTGTGGAGATTTTTACTTTCTCAACTGAGAACTCAAACTACAGGAAATTCATTAAAAATGCATTGAAGTATTTTCTTTTTCAAATGACAAGATGCTGAATAAAAAGCTACTCTGAAGTGTCATTCACAGCATGGGAGAGCCTGCCAAAACAACACAAACAATTTGGGGCCCCCTGGTGTTTTATCTACTGGGGTTTTATTGGTGTTTGGAGTTTTTTTTTTAATGATTGCAGATGGAGGTGTTTTTATATCCTTCCTTTACAAGGCTAATGCTTAGAGCACTTGCCCATAAAAGATGTCAAAAGTCTTCTGCTTGTTTTACAACATGTATATAGGTGTCAGCTCCCAGCTGACATAAAAAACTTGTGCGTGTAATGTGAAGTAACCACAGCTAGTGGGCCATTATAGCAAAGGAAAAGACCTGTGGGGTCCCTTGAAGCATAGTAGAAGGTATTTTGCTTCAGGAATCTGTCCAGGATCTGAAGTTGACAGAGGTGTGTGATTCCGTTGCTGGTTCAGGAGATAATTTCATGCATGTCTTTCACAGTGTTTCTGGACCCCTTGTTTGAGGAGCCCATACACGCAGGAAACCTTAGCACCAGGTAATCTTGTACATGGAGCTTGAACAGACGTGTTAGAATGCCTGCAGATTTGGCCCTGAAGGGAACTGGACTCAGCTGGAGAGGCCCAAATGTTATGTGGGTTGTATGGGTGCAATTCCAGCAATAGGAGGACTGTTTTTCCCCAGGGACACAACCATCCTTGGAGTTCCACCCCAGCTTTGTGACTACGCATCATAGTGGTGTTGATATGGGGCTCAAAGAGGGACTTGGTAAGGGTGGAGGTGTCCAGTTGGAAGTTAAATGGGCCTGATTATTTGACCAAGTCTGAGCCTGTCTGAATGGTTTTTGCTACTGCAATATACCAGCCTCTTTTTTTACCATGCATTTGACTTTGATTCCTTCATTTATCCTCCTTAATAACAGACTTGGCTTTTATGGAAGTGAATTACATCTGTCAGTTCAGGCTGGAAGTTGTGCTTGTGTTTTTTCTAAATTTCCAGCTCCTCTAAACAGCGTTGCATCTGTGTTATGTGATTCATTGCGAGCTATAAAGCACAGCAATGCTTTGGAGACACTGTGTAAGCTCTGCTTTGTACTTTGACAGCTGAAGGTCAAGAAGGTGGGATGCCTTAGGAATGCAGAAGCAGACCCCTACCAGATTCCCTGTCCATCATGGGGAAAGAGGTATTTGAGATGTGTTTCCATCCTCTCCGTGTGGCTCCAAGCCGTGTCTGAGAATTGGCACAGCTGGCATTACTTTAAGGCCCTTTTATTATGTTTTGACTTCATCATATAAGATTGCAAGAAACACCACCTTTGGAGAGAAAATGTGATAAATTCTATCCCTGAATTTGAGAAAGTATTATAACTGTTTGTGAATGTAGCAACACAAGTAGGATAATTGTTAAGTCTGCTTAATTTCTCGAACTGGAAGCCTCTTTTCCTGTGATTTTAAGAGCCTGGGATCCTATCAGCATCTTGGGCTTTGATAATTTTCACATTCACCTAGATTAGCTAAATATTGTTGCTTCTGAATATATTTAGATATCAAACTTGTGGCCACTTGTATATCATGGCGTCTGTCAGATATTTTTCAATCAGTTCTTACATAATGCATGTTTTATCTTGCCTTTATTTACATAAGTTGTTGTCAATAAGCTGCATTCTAAAATATAAGCAATTAGTCTTCTGTGGGATATGAATAAAATCATGTGAAAATATATGGCCATCAGTTTAATACTGCAAGTGGTGAGGGGGAGACAAGTTGGTTTAGTATATTCTGAAATTTGTTAAAAATACGTGTGTCTGTATGCTGAGAAAGATCTGGAAAGAGCTTATCTCTAGTGGATTGCTCAGTTCCCTGTCCGAGGTGTCTGTGGGCAAAGCCTGGCAAGTAGGTATATCAAGGTGCTTAAAGTGAGAGCTGAGGAAATGAGCCTCAAATTCCTTTGTGTCGTGCAGCTTGATTTGTTGTTACTTTATTCACATGAAAGTCAAATTCATTGAGTAAATTATATAGTGTGAGCATCTCTTACTTCTGCTATCATAGGAGCAGGGTATGCTAAATGGAGAAAATCAACCAAATCATTACTTAATTCATTGTCATGGATTCTTCCCCATGAGTATTCATTATGTCCTTGCACATGCATTGTTGTTGCATTTCCCTGTAACCATTATCTAGGTTTTTTTGCCTATTTAGTTAATACAAATTACATTAATGTCTTTAAATTTGGATGAAACCACTAAGTACTTAATTCAGTTACAAATAGCTTTGTGTTGTGTTACTAACATGTTTATTTAAAGAGTTTTCTAGGGAAAGTTGTATAAAATAAAGCATTTTGCAAGAGTCATGAAGAAACTCACAGGAGAAGTACAGAAGACTGTTTCTACTCTGTGTGTGCTGAAACTACTGGAGAGTGAGGTACAGATTCCAACAATACCCAAAGTACAGTGGCACAAGGCCACCAGATTTAGTCTCAAATCCTGGGGTTTTGGCCCTTTTCTTTGGTTTTGCTTTGTTTTGTTTTTGTTTAGGCTTTGTCCCGTGTGCTGTTTCTGTCCTTGGCTATTCAGCTCCTGCTTTTCTTTGTCCAGTGTTTTACCCCATTCTCTCTTTGTAACTGATTCCCTCAACTAACCTAATAATTGAATTCAGTGGAACTTGAGGACATGCTCAAGTGCTCTCCTGAAGAAGGATGCTCTGCTTAATCAGACTGAAATTGTCTGTGAAGTAAATAACATTTATGAAGAGTTTTCAGAGTTACGAATAAATGCAAGAACAATTTGTTGATGTTCATTTTGTCACAAAGTACTTTATTAATAAATTGTTCAGGCAACTAGATAAACCTCTAAGATATCTGCTGTAAAAGAGAAATAACCCCACTTACATATTCATTTAGAAGCTTTTGCTGGCATCCCCCAGTGCAGTAGCTGTACTCTGCAGTCCTGTGCTTAGACAGTGAAACTCCTCACTGTGTGAAAAACTGCGTGGATCGCTGGGCCCAGAGATGGTGATGAATGATATCACATCCAGCTGGCAGCTGGTTGCTAGCGGTGTTCCCCAGGGATCAGTGTTATGGCCAGTTCTGTTGAATGTCTTTAGTGATGATTTGGATGAGGGGATGGAGAGCATTCTCAGAAAGTTCACAAACACCACCTCGTTGAGTGGGAGTGTTGGTCTGCTGGAGGGCAGGAAGACTCTGCAGAGGGATCTGGGCAGGCTGGATGGATGGGCTGAGGCCAATTTTATGAGGTTCCCCAAGGCCAAGTGCTGGATCCAGCACTTGGGTCACAACAACCCCAGGGGGTTGAGTGGCTGGAAATCATTAACCACATGGCTGATGTGCACATATTGTAGATAAACTCTGCGCTCTTTGTAGTCTTTCAGGTCTGACAGTAAACAGTCCTTCTAACTCTTGCATGCTGGTGGCTGATTTTGCTGCCTTCTTGCAGATCTTGCAGATCATTTGAGTCCATGTCATTGTCATTAAACATAAAGGAAGCACTGGAGTTCTTTGAAGCTGAAATGTGTCATAGAGCTTACTTTGACCAAGAGAAATGTCATAAAAAATGACATTATCATAGATTTTTGCTTTCTTTGGTGTTAAAATTAAGCTTGAGAACAAGAGTGATTGAAAAAGAAATCTTTAAAACACCTAAGTTTACAAGTCAACAAAACAAAGTTTTTCAAATTTTCAATGAAAAACTTGGAAATTTTGGCCAGTTCTGACGGAAAAAGACAGATTAATATAGCAGCCAAGTAGGGATATGCATGCCCCATTTTAATGCACTTGATCTAATGAAAGAATTTCAAGTGAGGGGTTGCATCAGCTTGCAGACTTGCAAGTGATAGAGAGATAGAGAAACATTCTAAATGTAAGAAAAGGAAGATGAATCAAGGAGAAATCTTGTTTTGCTTTGCTGACTCTCTGCACAGGTCTATGACCTTGTACTACAGATACAATAAGGACATGTACCCTGCTTGCCTTGAACTGCAAAGGGAGAAGGCGAGAATTCAAGTACATAAGAATGATTCCTGACCCAGGTGAAGAGCTTGAGGGTATCTTAAGAGTTTTCTTTCTCTCTGGCAGGCACTGGGTCTGATTTGCAGTATTAAGCAATAGGATTGTTTAAATCACCATGACCTAGATGTTCTTTATTGCCTGTAAATGAATGATTAAAAAAAAAAATTATTTAAATAGTGTGGTATTGCCGCACTGAACTAAAGTTTAGGCTTGTAAGAAGTGACTTTACAGAAGTGTAAGGCTCATATGCTTGGCTGAGTCAAAAGCTCAGGGAAATGTGGGACTAAACCTGTACAAACAATGCATATTTATAGATCAATTGCCAGACTTTTGGCCTGCACAGAACTATTCAATAAAATGGCATTGATTCCAGCAACTCTATATTTAAAGACTAATTCCAGAGAAGTATCAGACTTGAAACTTAGGAGAAGTTTGATGTTTTGAGGATTTCACGCTATGGGTACATCTAAGGTATAGGGTACTGCATATTATCAATACCTGCTATTAATAATAGGAGAGAATTGAAGTTAGAAGTTACTGATAAATGTAGAATGATATTTTGGCTAAATTATGGCACTCTTAAATAAGGCTGTAGAAAAGAATTAATCAGATTTAATAGCAAAGAAATTAGCAATGGAGAAATAGAGTCTCTTGGTAAGTCAAACTTGTAGAAATTTTTTTTATATATAAGAAAATGTTTAGAACTATGGAACTAATGAAATAATGAAGTTATCAAGAAATGTGATGCAATATGAAAAAGTGTAGCCAAAAGAACTACCTCAGCTGGAGCAAATGTTTCCTAGCTTGAACTGAATAGCAAGCATATCTATAACATACTATTGCAACAGACTGAAAAATATGTTAGATGCCATCTGGAAAGTTGCAGTGGTTGCACTTTTTAAAAATTTCCTTCTAACAAGAAGCAATTTTGCAATCTCAGCTGTGGCAGAAATTATCAAGATGAAATGCTTCTTTACCTTTACTTAAACGATACATTATGCAAATTGAAAACAGCAATTTAAGGAAACAATTACATAAAGTGAATAGCTTTTATGATCCTCAAACAGGAAATTGTAAGGGATAAAAAAAGCAAACCCTAAATGCTCTTGGCTTCAAGCTAGTACAGGAAAAGAAGCTCTATACCTTTCTTCATGTGAGGAATTGCAATTGCCAGTATAGACAGTCCTTGTAAAACATCCCAGTTAAAGGTCTTTGAACAGCTAAGAACAAGTAAGTGAAGTCATACATCTGATGAAAACTTGAAATGTGGAGATAGTACCATTAGAGAGATATAGGGGTAGTAAACAATTTACTTGCAGGGCAGAACTGAAAGTAGAATCTTCTCTGACCTAAATTCCTGCATCCCTTCACATTTTTCAGCTTTTATGGGATTCATGGCTCTTTGCTGGTGGTGTCAAACAGCCCAGTGCTTGCTGACCCATGCCCGTCAGTGAGTGGTTTTTGCTAGTAATTTATTTATGTCAGGCTTTAAAACTGAGAAGATGGTCAGTGTCTCCTTGTCTGGGGAAAAGCAGAGACATTCATGTGATGACAATACTGTGTCCCACTTCACTAATTCATCCCCACTGTGTATTTCAGTGATTTTAATGATGTATTTCCATCCTGTTGACTTTATGTGCTTTCTTGATTATCTGCATGTAGAAGATTACCCTTTAGTCTTCTTTATTTTGTTTGGCCACTGAAACTCACAGGTTGACACTCAAGCAGTGAGGGAAAAATTGGGAAAAATCTTCTAGCTGCTGTTGTATTCACTCACAGGAGAGCCTACGGGGTTTTTTGAGTCTTTGTTATTGCTTTTTCTTTTTAAAAAACCTGTATCAGAAATGTTTTAATACTGTTGGTCCTGCCTTGAATATGTGTCTGGATTAGCTGATCTCTTATGGTCCATACGTCAAGAAAAATAAGGTGGATTTCCTTTATTCAGGAAGAAATATTAAGTAAGTGTGTTTTTTTTAGTAATTATTTTGATTCATATTTTTGTGAATATAACTCCTTGTGTTTCTTAAGAGTTTGCATTTTATTATAAGGTCTCCTGCAACGGTCTTTGTCACATAGAGTAATTTGGTGACTGACAGTTTATCTGCCTCATTTTTTCTAATCCCATTCAAACTCCTGGTCTATATATTCATTTTTCTTAGGTAAAAATAAAGAGGTTACATTTGTATGTAAAATGATCAAAATATTAATTTTTAAAAAATAAAAATGTAGTTTTTACAAAAGCTTCTCTTAGACTATGATGTTCTCAGTATTGCTTTTAGTTTTTAACTGTGCTGCAGCTCAGCTTTACCTCTTGGAATTAGTATGTATAATGTAGGGTGAGATCGAAACTGTGTCACCTAGGCAATTCCATTTATGTCCTGTCTTCTTTTCTGATGGTGCAGCTAAATGGTCCTGCTCTTCTCTTTTTGCCAGTCCTCCACCTGCACAACTTTCTGACTAAATATTTCGGCAGTGCAGTGGTGGAATGGGCTGTGGCTCAAGGCAGATGTGCTGTCAAAGAAGCAAAAGTTGCAGATGAATTAACTGAAGCCATGTGTGACAGTAAAAAGTGGAATATCAATAACATGAATGCTTCAGAATGGGGAATAAACCTGCATCCTGTTAGCTTAAAAAAGGGTAGCTGTGAAGTACTGGAGTCATGGCTGTGAATTGCTGGCTGTCATCACTGACTGATATCACTGTATATTGGGATAAGGGACAAGAAGAGGTTGGGTGCATTGGTGTCATACACTCTTGGAAATATATTTAATTGGTGCAAAAATGTTAAATACTTTTAGTTGGGATGTGTTTATTATTTTATACTGTGATTATTTAGGGTTGTGTTTTTGTTTTTTTTACTTAGGGTTAGGTGTTAGATCTTGATTGCCAATGAAAGTAGAGTTTACTAGATAGATAGTTATTTGCCTATAGTCACACATTCTTCTGGCTTCCCTCTGTTTTCTAGTATTATAATTTACTGTTGAACATATGGTTGAACATAAATTTGAATCAAGAGATAGTGTGATAAGCACTGAAAATGTGAAAAAAGTTCTGATAATACAAAACATCCTGAGATTAAACTGACATGTGTCAATTCTCTTCAAATTTTGTGAAAACAAAAGTAGGTCTATAATTAAGATGTCCAATTCTCAGACTAAACTATGAGATACAATGAATGAAGGAAACTAAGCTGAAGACAAGTGGTAATAAGCTCAGAAGCTGATTTGAAGGTGATGGCTGGGATTTACTTAAGGAAAGAAAGAAAAGATCAGGAAATTTGGAATTCAAATATTGTATAAAAGATCTCCATATCTTTCTAAATTAATAAACCTTTCAGGTTTTTGGGAAGTATTTAGATTGCCTTCCAGCAGCCAAAGAAAGGCTGAAGATTTAAATTAAATGCCTTATAGATCAGAAAATGAGTAGGTAAAGAAAATTACAGTCGACCTCAATTAGACACTCAAGAGTTAAAACAAAGGGCCCTTTGCTCAGTAAATAAAGAGGAGATAATGGCATTTATTGTATAAAAATAGTATTAGGGTGGAGAAATGTTACACAGCAACAATCTAAAAATAATAATAGAGGGTTGTACTGAAATAATATACAAATACATAAGTAAAGTCATGAGAATTAAGTGTCTACCCATCAGGGGCTGAAATAGCAGTCTATTGAATAGGAGAACTTTGCTTTCTGAGTCAAAACTTGTGGGTGATGATAATGGAGAAAGCATGATTAAGGATGCTGTGACAGCTTAGTGGAAAAAAAAGCAAGCAAAGTAGCTTCATGCGAAACTAGAGGTAGGTAAAAAGTAAAGGAGACATTTGCAGGAATATTGAAGACACTATTAGAATCAACATATAAATGATAAGACGAAAAATGAATTGGTTTGGCTAAAACTAATCAGGTGTTAAAAAGATTAACTAAGTGGACAAGAGTAAGAAGGAAAGGAAATGAAGAAATAGGTCCATTAAGTTTTAAGAAGGTAATGGGTCAGAAAAAAAGAGCTGAGACTTCAGAATCTCTTAAAAAGAAAATAAAGATGTTGAACTCCAAAAAACCCCAGCTCTCAATTAAAATCAGCTTTTCTCCTTTCTGCCTTTCCAAGAGAAAAATTACATAGGATTTAAAAAGAAATCAACAAATGAGAACATGATAGTTTTAATTTTTAAATGAGTTTAGAGGCTGTATTCAATAAAATGTTTGAGAGATATACACTTAGAACTGAATGTGCAGGTATTTTTGCTTGTATATTCACCACTTCTGAGTGAGAAGCTGTGTAATTGCAGTAGGATCATGTTGTACCCGCCCTGAAAGCTCTGCACGTTGCTGGAAAGCTTCCATCTGACACTCGTTTCAATGCAAGTAGCATTCCCGGAGTGTCTGGTCCTGAGTCAATTATGGACCTTTTGAAACCTGTTAAAACAGTCTCTGTTCAAGACTTTGGTGGATGAATGATTAATTTGGCATCCGCTTGAGACTTGGGTGGGAGCTAGATGCTGAATTAGGCAGGCTGAAGCAGACACGCAGAAGAGTAGAAGGTTGTCAGTGAGGATTTTGGGTGTTGTCAAAGGGATTTGAGTACTTCCACAGTTTGAAGGTTGCTGAATGCAATTATATGGGGAAAAATTGAGTTGGATAAGTCCTGCTGTGGAGCCTGCCTACCTCTTCTATATAACATGTAGCTGTTAGATTGGTGATTTTCAACACATAAAGAGCTGCTAACCTGAGCTTGTAACATTCACTTAAAAACAACCAACCGATCTGATTCACTGTAAGCTCTTTCAGCACACTTCATTTCATTAGGAAGGATATCTGGTAAGAGATTTGATAGATCCTGGGGCCCTGAGGAACATAATTACTTTAACACCAGTGTCTGCCATGTAACTGTAACCTCAGAGATCCTGTCTCTCCTGTCTTGCTTGGTAAGGTACACAGGAAGAGATAGACTTTGACCTTACAAGCTTTTCACTGTTTATTTGTTTTTATGTTTGTTTTATTTAGTTTTTCTACATTCTTCTATAACATATTTCTCATCCTTTATTTTCAGTCCTGTGCAGAGATTTTGCCCTCTGCAGTGCCAATCCTTTATCTTTCAGTGTGTGTCTCTAGTGCTCTCATCAGTCTGTTCACTCACTCGTCCCTGTGCCGTTTTCCCCCTTATAGTCTAGTGAGATGTAAGCTGATCACAGAAATCTTTATGTTCCTTTGTTCGAAGCACCTCGGCACAGTTCTTCGTTTCTTCTTTCTGCCTGACAATTGTGTTCATGGCTTTGTCATCCCAGTCAGTGGGAGTACAAGAACTGGCAACATCCTGGCATCCTTTTTGAGCACACGCACTGGATAGTTTTGTTGAATGCTGTTCTGTCACGATGTTCAAAGCAAACATCTACTGCAATGCAGCTGTTTGAGCTGTGCCTGCACTTGGTACTATTTTTGTTTGCAGTTCAACACATTTTCCTAAACCTCTTTTAGTAAACTCAGATACATGCTGCAGGCTGATAGCTGTTCAGAGAAAAGCATAATCCCTAGGAGCTGCCTGCCTTGGCAAACATGTACATGCTTTTCAATATGTCAACAGGCAATTATTCTAGCAGTGTTTATTCCCTCAGTTCCCTCAACCCGGCCCAACAATTGAATATATTTTTCATTTGCCCTCACTTAAGAAGAACAGATGAATGTCCAGAATTGTGAATTTGACATCTGTGGATTCGTGCAGTCCCAGCTCAGATGATTTAGTTATTTAACCTCTTACACTCTTTTAGAGCTATATTAGAATACTTATATTTCAGGACCAGGATCATGCAATTGATATTATTCACATGATTAGTGCCATATTTTCAAAACCCAGATATTGACATTCTGGAGAGAGTCTTCATTAGCTTTTTTTCCCAATTTCTCTGCCACAGTGCATTCCTGCCTCAGTAAAACAGTTTACCTCCACATCATCAGGAGAAAAGCTAACTCTCTGCTGCTGTTTTTCCCAATCAAGATAATTTCAGATTATAGGATCTTGCCTTATGCATGCCCAGGGCCTCAGTTGTAATCATCCTTCAAAGCTGCAGTTTATTTGGTAATTAACTTCTTACTGTATGGCTCATGCAGTGTACAAGTAGTTCAAATCTTTATGTAAAATGGTCTGCTGATTTGAGAATGGCTTAAAATATTTTTCTTTGGGAATTTTAATTTTTTTTTTTCATTAAAATAGTGAAAAAAGTGGAAGCTGCTTTTCATGTCTTAGCCAAGTTAGAAACATTAGAATCCCCCACCTCTTTCAAAGAATGAGACCTGCTACAATGAATTTTTTCTTCACATCATGTCTGGAACTCTTTTTCTGAAGAAAAGTAGCTGTTACAGTGCTTAAAATACTTTGATAGTGTGATCACAAATATATACTGCTGTCTGGCGTAGAATGATTGCATGTTTGAGATCTGGATTTATTCCGTTTAGCTGTCTGTTAGTGATGGGGGCTATCATCTGAATCTTTGACAGCATTTATATTGCATATATAGGTAACTAACTATAACATCCATTTTGAAATTTACATCTAACATCTGTACTAAGATTTTATTGCTATTTAACCAAGTATTGTAATACTAGTATAGCTTTCTTTTGGGGGCTTTAGGACACCGTGGGTTTTCCTTCCCTTCCTCCTATTATAGGAACATCTCATCTGCAGCTGATGAGAAATTGTGGGAGCTAAGATTTCATCTCAAGATGCAGTGCCAAGGCCCTGAAGTGCTTCATCCTTTTCCTCCACACTAAGTTGTATTTTCTACTTATTACAGCTGTTTCCTCCACTTAGTCCCCTTTGCACAAGGTGCTTTGCTGTGTGTTTTGCTGGGGACCGTGTGGGCAGATCCAGATCATGAGAGGGGAAGATGTGAGCAATTCACAAAGTGCGGTGGTCCTTTGACAAACAACACAGGCAGAACATCCTGCTGGCCAACATGAGGAAGCCCAGGTGATGGGAAACAGCTCATAGGTTCAAAAAGTTCTTCTTCAAGAAGAGGAAAATATTGCAGAAGAAAGAGAGAGTCAGGGTTTTCATTTTATAAAATCATAAAATGATAGAATATCCTCAGTTGGAAGGGACCCACGAGGATCATTGACTGGATCCCTTGCTTTTGGTGCAAAGTGAGACAATTGGGGATATTAAAATTAAAGGAGTTGTGGTACTTACTCAGCTGACTGGAAGGAGGCATGGACAACATATCCCCATTGCCGCATCTGTTCTTTGCTTGCACTTCCCACAGGCAATAGACTGGCATTATCCCCGTGGTGGGAAGAAATGTTGAAGAAGGAACAGTGGAGGTAGGACCTGGGCCAGGAGCCTTACCTAATCCAAGCCTGAGCACATGGAGAGTCTCTTTGCCAGAAGAATTTCTGCCCAACGACTTTGAGGTAACACCACTGCAACAGCAGCATGCCACTTTTGAATGTGGCTATTTCGATAGATTGACTGTATTGGTAAAGCTCTTGTGTCTCATATAAGAACACAAACATCTAGTTTGTCTCTTTGTTTTTCCCTTAGTATTCACAGTTTGCTCTGGGCACTTGCAGCATTTAGGAAGAATATCAGTCTGATTTGTTGCCTGCAAGAGAGTCTAATTAAAACAAGAGAGCAGGATGGGAACTGATGACACATAGTGCAGCTGAGCTGCTCCCAAAGCTGAACATGGCAGCTGTGGTTTTCGTCATTTGCAGAGCCTCAGCCAACACGTTGGCCCACAGAGTTAAAATAAATGTCTAATTATGTTGTTTAATTATTTCAGTTCCAAATCCCTGCTTGAAAAGTATTGCAAAAGATGTGAGAGAAGCACTGAGCGTGCCATTATCATGACTGTGGCTTACCAGTAAGTCAGAAATCACTATGCATTCTCTTAGTCAGGTTCCTCCCTTCCCTGTGCCTGTGGTCAGGCTGCAGAGGAAGGAGTGTGTGTGCTTGAACCAGTCTCCAGTCCTCTCCCCTCCCCTATCACTTGGCACTGACTCATAGCACTGTTTTTCAACATGATGCTAATTAGCTGCTGAGTAGTGAGATACTGTGGGCTCTGAGAGAAAAGACAGAAAAAGACTTCAAAGATGTTTACCATTTTTCCTTTTTTTTTTTAAATTACATTGTGACAGTAATAAAAATATTTCTTAGCACTGCTGCCTGGATCCAGCAATTTCTTGTATGCAGGAAGACATTGCTCCAGGTTACTCTTGGGTGAGGAGGTTATGACTTTCTTCTTTGCTTTCCATGGAGTAGTTATTCAATGGGCCAAAGAGAGGGAGCAAATATGGATTGCTGTGTTAAATCTGGCAGCTATAATTGGGCAGAGTGGTACTAGTGTGCCAAGTAGAGGAAAATTGATGCAGCAAGAGAGACTGAGATTCCTGTATCAGAGCAGCGTCTTGGGAGGTCCTGTTAGGTCTAAATCCAGTTTGGGGCACTGACATGTTTTCATGCACAGCTTAAGGAAAAGCTCTTGATTGAAGTGATGAGGACCATTAGGTTCTTCAGAATCTCTGTGGTTTTAGTCCATATTCAAAAAATTACTTGCTAGTAAATTGGTTGATACTATCTAGATTAATGGGTCCACTCTCTTTGGACACAGGCTGTCTATCAGTTAAGCTGTTTGTGAACCAAATGTTCATCTAAATTGTCTATCCAGAATCCTGGAAATAAAGTGACTTTTCACACACAAATGGTTCCCACTGGTCATGCATGTTTAATTAAGTGGTGGCCCACTTCTGCTGTAATGTGTTTTTCTTAATTTGCCATTCTTCAAATAGCTTAATAACAGATGAATGTTGAATATATTGTCAAAAAGTAGGGAAAAGAGTCTTTTAGAAAGACTTCTCTTTTTCATCTTAGTCTATTTGTCTTTTATTTTCCTGATGGTAAAGGTCTTCCCCTCCCCAGTCTGGAAAATTCTGCACAACATATAAATAATATAGTCAGTGCCCCACTTGCAATTAATTTGCAAGTGATCAAGAAGACCTCTGAACTGCTCAGGGAACACTTTAAGTCAATAGTTTGCATTCATCAGACTCATGATTAACACAAAAATAAATGGTCGCTGTAGGTGATACACTTGGTTAGTTATCTTGAGATCATAGTTTTGTTCTCCTACAAACTGAATTTCACATTTCTCCTAACTCCACCGAAGCCTCTTTGTTTTTACACAGAACTAATAAGAGAGGAAAATGAAAGCTAGAGCTCCAAGAAGTCTTTTCTGTATCCAATGTTTTGATTGATGAACATTTTGCACTCCAAAGGGATTTACTGTAATAACAGCTGTTAATTATTGCAAAGAGAAACTGGCTGAAGAGAAAAAAAGATTGGTCTCCAGAGTTTAGTGTCAGTTTGCTGCTGCTGTCTCTTCAGCTAAGGGAATATTGGTACTACGAACAATGACTGCACACTGCAGTCAACTGGAAAGCCAACTGATTTCTTAATACTTCTTTTGGAGCATGTGGTCAGTCAGTGATATTCTCCTTTTCCAGTCAAGGTATTCTGATTTTAATTCTGTTTTCCTCTCCAAAATGACGCTTTTTGTAATTAGAAAATTACAAAAAGACTTTCTGGAAAGTCTACACAGAAGGAAAAGTAGGTTCGATTTCTTTTGTTCTAGTCTGACCCTGTGAGGAGTTCAAAAGTGATGACTGCATAGAAATCTTGGTGCCCATCTGAGAATGGTAGGAATTTAAATGAGAGATTTTTATTTCTCTTAACCTGGAGATAGCATAAATTAGAATTTGACAAAATGCACAAACTGGAGCAAAATTAAATTAAGTTTCTTCCGTTGCCCTTGGGTCTCTAAACCTTGCCAGTCCCTTTCCTTGTTTCTCTTTTTGCATATGCACCTCTGAGTAGTATTTTATTCTCATATGTATTTCAGGATTTATTTGTGTCTATTTGTTTAAACTGTATGATCCATAAATGTGTAGATTGTTGCTAGCCTTTATCCAGATACCAGCCACAATTCCTTTTTATCTTGACCATTATTTTCACATAATTCAAAGTAAATCTAAAACAGTATTTTATTTTCTGCACCTTTTAGCATTAGTCTTCTACAAAAGAAGTGAAAACTGCTCTTATATTTTTTTTTGGTGAGCTAGAATTAATTAAGGGATATTAAAATATACCATGATAGCTCCTGCTCACTAAAATCCCATATCTGACCCAGGTCATAAGAAGTTAAAGGGGGCCAAAATCAATGTTAACTGTACCTTTCCAAATGTGAATTTTCTCCTGAACATGCAAAGGAAGGTCATTAATCAACACACCCCATGCTGGACCTCTGCTGGTGTGACCACTTCACATCTTGGTTGGTGAGGATGCACTTTCCTGCTTTTGAAGGCTTACACTTACCACTGCCAGCCGCAAAGCAGAAGGACTTTACAGCCAGTGTGAGGCCGGTGTGGTAGGATGTGATGCTGCAGTACATAACTACTGCTCAAAAGACAGGGCTTGTACCAGGTTGCAGCTCACCTCTCTGCTCTATGAAGATGTGCTGCTTATCCAATGCAATGAGCATGAAGTCTCTAGACCTGAGATGTCATTGTGCCACAGGGCCCAGAAAGGCAGCCATGCTTCCCGACGACAGCAATCCACTTTCACCCGTGAATGTGTGTGCAAGGGCGGACTACAATTAATATTGCATATTATATTATATGCAAAGCACATAATATAATTATATGCTTTGAAAAAATACTTCATATCCTCTCTTACTTTTCAGTGAAAAATTTACAAGACTGAAATGGATTGATTCTTGCAAGATCTTCTTATCCAGAACATCTCCAGAATTTTCTGGTACTTCAGTGAAATATTTAGGTGTCCCACATTGTTTCTTTTCCAGTTTTCAGTATTCCCCTCATGCAGATGGTCACTGGCTCCCTGACTCATCATGCCATCCAGTTACTGTATCTCTTTCAACTTTAAGTGTATGTTTACATAGTTAAATCAAGTGCTCTGCGAATTAAATGCTCTACTAAAATCCAGGCAGGAGGCTGCCATTGGTGGATGCAGACTTTTTCCTTCAAATGCATTGCCCTCTCCAAAGAGAAATTGCCACAGATTTCCCATCTTCTAGGTTTCATATTGATCCAGAGGTAGTTAGGCCAATCTCAACTTTAGCTTTCAACTTAAACTCACATGAGAGCAGCTTTAGGTATTTCTGTTGTAAGTTTCTAAACAACACTGCAAAATTTTTGAGTGCTTATACAGCAGCTGCAAGACGTGAGTTGTATCACTATGGAGGCTGGGCAACTTCACAGTGGGGACACCAGTTCCTGCTTGGGTCTAGATACAACAGGGGCTTACTTGCCTCTTGGGCTTTGCAGCACCTAACTTGAGTCTAGAAATGAGGAAGAACTCTTAAAGAGAGCAACCCTTTTCGATAAAGAATAATTTGGGTATAGCAGCAAAATTTAGAAGTGTTACTACCCTGACTTTTACCTTGTTTTAATGGTAGCTAGAATTAAATGCATGAAATTTGGGCAAAATTTGAACATAATTAGTAATATTACCAATATATTTTCTAAATACATGACTGAGTGAAATTCTAGCTAATTATTTTCTTTTTTTCCCTCATAATTAAATGCCTTTGGATATTTTTGTTAGGAATAGTTTTTGTTCTTTAGTACTCATTAAAAACCATGACTGAGGTGCGCAGTGTAGCTTTGAAGAGTCTTGCAAGTTTTCTCTTTCAAGATTCAGAGCATCAAAATTATGATCTGTCTGAAATTATAGACAAGCCTTCTGCAGAATGTTTACCTTTATGATCTCCACCTAGTTTGCATTTCTCTAATATTATTAGTTATTTAAAATATAGCTTGCCTTGTTTTATTTAGATGCTTGAATTTCATGTTACAGTAGCAATAACACACTCCAGGTAATTCATTTCCAGTTGAGCTTCACTCTGCTTGAGTGCTTAAAAAAACATTTGGATTTCTGTCTTGTACCTTTTATTGCCTCCTGCAGTCTGCAATAACCATTCAAGAAATTCACTGCTTGTCATGGCCTATTGGTTTAAATTAAAAAACTAAATTTGGAAGCTCCACATGCTCTGCTATCAGTTTTTCTAGTGTAAAGCTGTCCTACCACAGGAAATTGCCAATGGAATTCACCATCCCTGAAAAAAGTCATCATTAATATAGCAGAAACAGAGCAGAAGAATACTTTGGATGTCATACTTGGTGAAACATAGTGTAGATATAAATGTGAAACATGACAAGCCATCTAAAAAAATCCCAACTGTTCTAAGGCAACCTCTGTCTTGGGGGATTGAATACACCATGGTGACCCTGAGGTGGCATGTGACATGGCAGCACCAGGCAGAGATACTCACACAGGTCAGGAGGCACTACAGGAATATCAGCAAAGCAGCATGCCTGTGTCAGCACAGTTACTGCCTGCATTTCTTCCTTTTTGGAGTGTCCAGCTTGTGCTGCATGATAATCACACCTCTCGGAGATAGCTTTCATGGAGGCATGTCTAATGGCTATGATGTAAACGCAGCAATTCAAGAGCATCCTAAGTCACTGCAGCATTTTGCCTTCAGGACAGCCCCCAAATCCCATTTTGCTTGACTAGGCCTACTCATGTGGTACCTAAAATCCTGGAGAGACTGACAGTCAACGGAGCAAGTGTGCACCCTTGGAAGGGATGCCATCCAGAGAAACCTTGACAGTTTTTAGAAATGGGGTTGTGTTCAACAAGACCAAGTGCAAGGTCCTGTACCTGGGTCAGGGCAATCCCAAACACAAGTACAGACTGGGTGGAGAATGGATCAAGAGAAGTGCTATGGAGAAATTCTTGGGGTGTTGGACAAGAAACTTGATATGGGCCAGCAATGTGTGCTTGGATCCCAGAAGGCCAACCATGTCCTCCTGGGCTGCAGCCAAAGCAGCATGGCCAGCAGGTTAAGGGAGGTCACTCTGCTCCTCTACTCCACTCTCGTGAGACCCCCCTGGAGTTCCACATTCAGCTCTGGAGCACCTAATGTAAGAAAGTGTGGACCTGCTGGAGTGAGTCCATAAGAGGACCATGAAGATGCTCAGAGGACTGTCTGAACATGAGCCAACTCTCAGCTGGAGTTGCATAGCTCTAGGTAATGCATTGCTGTCGCTAGGATAATCAGTAATATGAAAGACAGGATTTCTTCAGGCTGGATCCAGTGCTACCCGAAAGCAACTAGAGAATATCCAACCCGCTGATAGAGCAGGCAGGCACACCTCTTAAATAAGGGCACCCAGCTTTGAGGTGCCTGGAGAAGGCCTTGGACTCCAGTCAGTAACCTCCAACTGTTTCTGGGCTTGTAGCTGTTCTCCTTCATCTATGTCACAGAAATCGTACCAAGTTTGGGTTGATCACAGCACGATCAAAGCCATGCTGTGACAGTAAGCAATGTGAGCTTCCCTCTTTCCTGTTCCTGGCTAGGCCACTACTGAGCTTTTCAGTGTTTATAGCGTTACAGCTTAAGTTATTTATCTCCAGGTCACATCACGTGCTGTGTATTGACTGCAAATTGATTTTTGCACACTGTGTAACCCTAAATTTTAAAAATAAAGTCATTACAGAATTATATTCAAAGGTCTTGTCTCTTCACTTAGTGTTAGCTCATATGCTGTACCACTTTTTTTCTCTTTTGTGATCAGTTTAGCATGAAAAGCTGTTACATATTTAGTAGGCATTTCCATTTGCAGATTTTTTTTTCTTTTTAGACTTAACACATTTTCGTAAAACAGCGTAAATCTTAATATGTAAAAGATTAACATGTGCTTTTCTTTTCAGATGGTCTGAGCATTAACATTCCATAAATAGCCCAATTTTCCCCCTGAGTTGATAAGTAGTCAAATACTTCCACTAAGGACATTTTTACATTATCATCCAGAATGTGAACAAATTTAAATTTAACTGGCAATTATTGGTGATGAATGGAAGTAAAATATATGAGTGTTTTTCTAATTTAGTTTGGTTAATCTCATCTTCAGTGCTACTAAGTAATTGCTTGAGCAACCATCAAGACAAAAGGCTCATAACAGGCTCAAAGACTCCTATTGCTGTGGTATCAACCAATTTTTGTTGCATCAGCATCATCCACCAAGAGATTCTAGCCTCTGATCCCAGGAACTTTAAAATGCTTTTTATTTGCGTTAAGGCTCTCTAAAGAATATAAAAATTCAAATTCAACCTCACTGTGGAATTTCTGTGTTCAGCAGCTGAGTTGTCACTATGAGACATCTCCTAAAAAATCATGCTTAGTTCCAGACATACACATTCCCTAAGAGGTTTTATCTCATTCATGTTAGTTACATAGACTGAAGGCTCAGTATCTATGCAATCATTAAAATAATCTCCGGATCTTCAGTTCATTTGTTCATGTCGGTTTTTTATTCTGATGTTTGACCAATAGGGCAAGTTCTTCCAGGGGTCAGGGGACCTGTTTCTTCAGTTCCAAGAAAGGTACTTGTGGAGCCAAACCTTAAAATTCAAAAAGCGACAATAGATAAGTGTGGAGTGTCTACCACCTGGTATTCATGGCACAGACAATTGCAAATAAAACCAGGACTGGTAAATATTTGTACCAGTGGAACCCAGCCTGGAGTGAGAATATGTTGTGCCAGGCTGTACTTTACTAACTGGGTACAGAGACAACATTTGGGGATCCAGCTGATATAACAACTTTTCAGAGCTATAATAAGCATATTAGGCAAATGCTTGGCTCTCTTACTTCTATTATATTCTAAAATGCATTTAGGTGTAAGAACATGGTCAGACTTCCTCTTGGGGAATGATCATCTGATTTTGGACACCTACATTAAAGAAAGATGAATTTGAAACCTAGCTGATGCAGAGTAAGACCAGTAATGTAGTTAGGGTGGTTAGTAGCCTTCTTATATATGCAGAAGCTCTGCTTGTGTGGCCCCATTAGATTAAGGCTGAAAGATGACAGCTAATAATCTAATTAGTATCTAATATTTTGGAGATTTGATATCAGGTGAAGAAGAAGCTGACTGACTGATGATTATTTTGGTTCACTTTATCCTGAGTTCGATAATTTTTCATGCTTTTTTCATAATTCCAATTCAATTATTGTTCTTAAGATCAGTGTATGTGGAAGCCAAAAGGTAGAGTGGCTTTCTTTAAACTTACCTGAATTCAACAAAAGCAGACAAATAGCCTGTAAATAATAATATTATTTATTTACTTATTCCTTGAAATACATAGAGTTGGTTTCTTTCTCCACTGTGTATGAAGAAAAGTCAAAAGGATTTCAATCACTATTACACTACAGTTTGAAGCTTATTTGTCCTCACATTGAGCAGATGTAAATGGTACAGGAGACTACCTGGGAAAAGCCAAAAGATGTTCATACTTTTCTTGTTCCAGAGAAGCAACACTCTGATCTCCTTTTAATTAGTTTATGCCTTGGGAAAGCAACATTCCTCTAAACATCAGACTAAGAATAAAAATCCGTTGTTTTCTATACTTGATAAATATGTTTTTCAGACTTGAAATAATAAGACTATCATGAAATTGATCATTTATTGCTCCTGCAATTCCAAGCTAATTAAAATCAGTCAAAGAAGCTGCAATGGGCAGTTTTAGGATTCCATCTGAAATTGTATTTTTTTAATGTACACTACCCTCAATTTCTTTTCATACCATTTGACAGTACATAATAATATTCAGGTCTTTAATTTGGTGTCATGGCTGAGGATTGATACTTTCCAATTTAGTGCTTCCACTGTGACTTTTCAAACCATGCATTTCTCATTTGCTTTCCCCCTCTCCCTGTAGTGGAATGGAGAGGAGAATTGATAGCACAGAAGTGAAAATCATGGGTTGAGATAAGAACAATTATTGGAAACAGCAATGAGATAAGAAAGTGAGCAGTAAGAGCAACAATATTGATAACAAAGTGTCCAAGATAAGCCAACGATTCCCATGTGATTGCTTGGAACCAGCATTACCCACCAGGCTTACTTGACGAGAAGGGACTCTTTCTCCCTGGAAGAGACTCCCTTCCCCATGCCCAGCAATGACATGAGGTGGTACAGATCAACCTCTGGCTCCTTGTCATGCCCCCTCCTGGATACTGCAAAGATTAACCCTGCCCTGGCTGAAACCAAGACATTTGGTTAATACACACAGTCATGTTTTATTGCTCAGAAGGATACAGGAGTATCCTGATGGATAGATGCACATCTACTTTCCCAGCTACATGCATTTCTTCTCTCAGTTTTGCTGATGCACCTCCATTCTGAGCACTTGGCTTTCTTCCTGAGATTGTACCATTCACGGCTTCCTGAGAATCTGGATGAAATCAGTTAGGATTTTTCAGGAGGATTAAGATGAGATCTAGTAAGGCAGCCATATTAAAAATAGCAATGAAGAATATCCCTGCTCTGGCAACTACCTAAGTCAGGACGGCTACAAAATTCATGCAGAAGCTGTAACTAGGTCACAAAATTTTCCTTAGTTTTCCTTTATAGAGAAATTAGAGGCTCTGTTGTTTAAACAAAAGCTATGCCACTGATTTGAGCTTCACCGTGATCTGCATGTGAGGTGAAGCAGAGTTTAACCTCTGCTGTCTCTAGAGGTGATTACAACTCTCGTTTAAACTCTTTCAACAGAGGAGACAAAGATTTTCTGACCTAAAGTAGTTTCTTGTCTAGAATCTCCAAATTTTAAGAAAAAAACACAATTGGAAGGTAATGGAATTTTCATCTCAGGTACTCTCCTTAGGGCAGAGAAGGCCACCTCTAAATCCTTTAGCCAAATCTCCTGGGATGCGTAGGTGCAAATGTTATTTGTCTTAACATAAACCACCAGAAAACTCACTTTCAACACTGTTTGAACAGTGAGATGGTGTACAAGTAGTGTATTGGTCTAAGCGAACACTCCAGCTGTGGTCTGATGTAAAAAAATAATAAAGGAGAGAATATCTATGGTCAGTTGGACTGACAGTCCAGTAGCAACCAAGCAATTTCCTTACAGCAGGAGCTGTCTTTCGAAAGACTGCTAATAGTAATGAAAAATACTTTTTTATTTACTATATAGGCGTTAGGATTCTTTAAATTAATTAATTAAATTTAAAAGACAGTTTGGAGAGTTGATAGACCTCTGTGTAGAAGGTAAAGTTTTTTGCACTTATTTGAAGCAGAACTTTAATTGCTATTAAGCCCTGATGAAAGTAAAAGGATATTTCACAAAAGGACCAATGAAGGAAAAAGTAAGCTTTGAAGATTCTGTAAAATTTTTCTGCCATAAAAATAAAGCCATTTAGAAAAATACTGCATATGTATGAAGTCAACTACATATTCACAAGCTCAGGGTTAAGTAAGAGTATTGTGTGAAGGTGTTGAGTCAGTATGAGAATGACAGTAGCTAATTTTGAGCCAGCCAAGCATGAATGGACTTCATGGCTTTTTTGTTAGTATTTTTCTCCTCCTTTCAGACCTGTTGAAAAAGTAGAGATATGAAGCCATCTTTATTATATCAGCAGCTCTGTACTACACCTGCCTAAGTTTTATAATACTGTACATAACCTCTTGTTATATTCTAGATTGCCGAAAATAGAGGGCATAAGATCCTACAATATAGCTGAATAGCTGCGTAATTTATCACTGTTTTGCACTATGTTGATATTACAGAAACACGACCTTGCAGAACACCCAGACGGCAATAAGCTCAAGAACAATCAAATACAGAGTTCTGAAAAAATCTGTGTTACTTTTTCTACTGGCTTTGTATAAAGATGTATACGTCTATGCAAAAAAACCAAACACAAAACCAAAAAGCAAAACAAAAAAGAACCCCCAAACCCAAACAACCCCACAGTAAGTTTTAAATCTAAATTCCTTCTCACTGATTTTTCCTTTTTTTTTTCTTTCTCCTGAGGTTGGAGCAGTTAACCTAATACTGTAGAATTTAATGAAATTAGGGTAATATTGGTATAGCATTTTCTAGCAAAAATAGATACTCCAGCAAATATTAGTGCTAGTGAGGATTTCAGTTCTGAATAGGAAACTAAATTCTTTAGCTTAGACTTCTCATTTAGCAAATAATGGCTATTTTCAATTGTATACTCAGTATCATTCCCACTTTTATAATCCTATCTAGCACATTGCAGGAGTGGAGTTGCTTTAGCACTTTTCTGTTTCTATCCTTCTGTACCTCAAATGGTAAAAGTCAGTGTCAGGGTCTCAGTTTTTAGCTGCTCTCCATGTCTGAAATCTCTAGTGAGGAGATGATAAACTGAGAAGGATCCTGAGATGCTTGTTCCTGTGCTGGGGTCTGCTTGCAGTGCAGCTGCTGCTCTGTGGTACAGTCACCTTGGTAGGTGCTCACTGGGTTTGCCTACCTTACAGTTCCTGAGACCTGACTCTTCTGTTTACAAGGGAAGTGAACATACCCAGAGGACATGTTCTAGTCAAATCTGCTTTCACTCCACTGCGTTATTACTAGCATTTGATTACTTATGTATTTTAGCTGGTTTGTTTTTTCAAATTGAATATAGAGTGTTCCATTTCAAGGAGTTGCTCTCTGTGGACTCTTGCAGAGATAATTTTGTGCTCTTTATTGGTATTGCTGAGATTATAGATTTTCAAATAGATTGGGTTTATTAGAATAAACTGTCCTACCCTGAAGCTGGATGTCCCTTCCTCCTGGCCCCTGGGTATGGGAATAAGCTGGGAAGACTCACCTGATTTTAATGAGGATGGCCCTAAATGGAGCAAAACCCATTCCTGCTGATTTCTGCTCTGTGAGGTTTTTTAGGGTGTTATCTCTTCCCATTTTCCCCCACAAGATGTTCACTGATGAAAAAGCATGTGAGGAGAAAGGGGATCTGCAGCTTGACTCACCATTGCTTCAGACCTCACAAACACCCAGACTGAGAACTTGCAGATGTGGATGTTACCTAATTTTTCAAAAATTACTGGTCTTATCGTGAGATAACTGTGATGCTACCAGCCTTTGTTACTGCCCCACTGAGGAAATAACTGTCTCAGTGGGTAGGAGAGGCACAGAGGAGGAGGTCAGCCTGTTCCTCAACAGCTCAGACTCTCAACCCACTGGCAGAGGAGTGTTTGAAATGGGTGACCTTGCTGGTGTCTGAAATGGGTGACCTTAGCTGCAGTGATTAGCGGTGCTAGCAGTCCTTTCACAGGGCAGGCAGGAAGGAAAAGGGTCTGCATGCTGTGTTGCTCTGCCAGCCTGTCTGTGGGGCCATGTGAGGTGTGAGCTGTTTTTGCTGTCCCCAGCCACCTGCTGTGCAGAGCAGTTGCCTGCTTGCTGCCCCCTGCAATTAAAAAGCACTGCTTGATTTAGTAGCATCTAATGCTTATCTTGATAACAAGACATACAGGACAATAGAGAATTAAATTAAATTATCTGCAAACCCAGTGACCCACTTTCTATTTTAAATAGAGCAGAAGTGTTTAAAATATATGATTTGTTCATTTGCCTCACAGAAGGATGTGCTGGGAAGAAATGGTTATGCTTTGCATAATACTCTAACAAGGAAAAGCTAATGTGATATGTCAAATTTTACGTAGAACTGCAATGATTAAACAATTGATCTTCTGGAGATTATTTTAATTGTTGATTTTTGTCTTTCATATGCAAATAGACAAGTGCTGGTCTTATAAACTATTTTACAGCTAAGAGGGAGGCTTGTTAGCTGCCTTGTTAGTAGCATTCACAAAGTGTCATCTTCCCAATGCAAGGAATACGTATAAGAAGGATCTAGCCAAGATAACTCTGTTTATTGCAGTTTAGACTTCATATTCCTACATACTTGAAATTCAGAGAAACAGGTATAACAGCAGCTAAAATTTTGATCTTGCTGTAGAAACAAATGTATTTCTAATTTACCAGGTAGAGAATGCCTAGCCCTATGACAGAATGATACCACCTACTTTATCAACATGTTCACTATCTGTGTCAATTTGTATGGAACATAATTACTATTGTTTTAAATAATTGCAGCTATCAGTGCAGACCTTTGAACAAGGGGGAGCATGTTCAAAAACAATAACCTTTTCATGAATTAATGGTGCCACAATTTTCCTAAAAGTTCTTTTCTTTTTCTGCTTATGCAACTGTCTATCACTCTTTGGCTAATATGCACATATCACATGCTTGTCTGAATAACTCTTTTTCTCCAATTTTCTTGATTTACTAAAATGAAAGATCTTAGCTAACAAGGCAAAATGGTATTTTAAGAGAAGATTTCTACAAAGAGACAAGTGTTGCCTTAGTTGTCCCCTGCTTGCACAGTGTTTCTTTCTCATCAGCTACTTTCTTTCTTCTTACTGTTGTTTAAGTAGACCATTAACAAATGAAAAAATTCTAGGAAAAAACCCTGAAGGGTCTCCTCAACTCCTATCAACATTTATGATATCTTTAATTTATGTTTAATGCATGTATCTTGCTGGCCTGAGGTGAATTACTCAGCAGTTAGACTGCAAGCCTCCAAACTGAACTGACTAACCTTAAGTTTACCCTCAACAATATCAATATATATATTAGTTATGCATGATACTGAGTGTTATAAATATGTGTTTTATTCGTGCCTATAAAGTTTATACCCATTCAATGTTGAGATACATGTATAGGATATTTCTGTATCAAACCCAAACATGATGAAACCACATTCTCTGGAGGGGCGAATTCCCGTAAGAATGTGGGGCTTTTTCTCAGCTGAAAGGATTTCCGAGAAGAAATTATCAGGACTATAGCCGTGGCTGAACGGGAGATGGGCCATCTCAAGAGGAGCCACCCCGGCCATTTTCACCACGATAAGATATCTGAGGAAGATGTGCAACATCTCAGGACCATCAACCTCTTCCTGGAAAGGGATAAGATTTCATCAGTACTTCATCATCTCCTCTGAAGGACATTGTTTTTCGCTGGAATAACCAAAGAACCAAATTGAATATCTTTAGACTTTTGGACTCTGAATACAGTATTGCCTCCAGCGAAATAAACTGTATAAAAACTCACCGTTCTGAGACCTCGGGGTGAACAGAGCTGCTCTGACACCCTGTCAGGTTGCCTGTCACCCAGCTGTCGACACCCAGGCTCGGAGCTGTTTCCATGCATTGTGGCTTTTTATCCAAAAATTCTGCCAAATTTACTATAAATAAATTGATTTTATTTTATTATAGAAATTGGCTCCGTTCATTTATAACACTGAGCCAGTTGGGGTTTTTAACAAAAACCAGGGAGATTGGAAGTAGAGAGAAAAGAAAGGCTATTTTGTCTGTGTCCTGTCCTGAAACTGTTCTGTGATGCTGCTCCCAAAGGATGCAAAAATCCCTGTAGACTGCAGTGACTTTTCTGCAATGACAGTTGAGTCATATATTTGTCATTTTTTATGGTGTCATTTCTTATGTCTAAGAACTAGTATGCTAAATTTAAATTTATTCTTCCAAATAATAAAGGAATTGTTAAGAACAGTCAGAAAGCTTTGCTAAACTGATAACCATACTCCTGTTTCAAATATAAAATAATAAACCAATTTTATTTTAGTTTGATTTTTGGAATGTCAACACATTTTGCCTGTATTTGAAACCAATGAAACCTAGTTTTTGTGTCTTGTATCTGGATTCCTGGTGCAGATGGATTGAAATCACAACACAAACTTTACCTTGACACTTGCACACCTTTTCTTCTCTCTTTGGCCACCTCTATTAACAAAACTTAGTATCTTCATGAAACTATGAAAAAAAATATGGTGTAATTAAGAATACAAAGTTAGGATATAAAGTAGGGATAGAAAATTTTTAAGGTGTTAAAGACATTTCTTAACATATTTATGGTATTTACAACACCACATTCAACTCTGTCATATTCATCTGATAAATGGCGATGACTGCAAAAGAGGAAGAGCTCACAAGGGTACAGACAAACATAGATATTCACACAGAGATGTGAATCCTTGGTGACTTTAAACCTCAGGTCCTTGAGGCAAAGACCAAGTAGGGACAATTTCAGCTTGTCAGTTACATTGAGGAAAATCTGTGATGAAGCTTAATAGAGCCCTTATTCTTCAACCTTAACCCTGCCTATAATTTAACCTGAAAATGCTGGAAGTTGTAGCTTACAGTAGTAGTAGATGTACCTGGTATTTTGGGCATTAACACAGATTTTTCTTTATTGGTTATTTTTTAGCTTGAGCTTACGCTCAGTAAAACATGCTGTCAAATCTAACTAATGCCATTGATGTTTATCACTTGTAGTGCAGAAGGACAGAAATAGAAAAGATAAAATATTGCACTTACTTAGTGATATTAAATTGTAAGTACCTGATTATTGTCATAATCATTCTTCAGATAACTCTTACCCATGAGTTAGGGTATTTGATAACAGACTCCCCAGCCTCCTGGGGGACTGTCCCACACATTAGAGAGATGTACTGTGAAACTTGATAGCCCTAAGTTTCCCTTGTTGATCCTTGTGTAAAAGAGCACTTGCTCAGGGTACTGAGATATTTGTACCTACCGGATCAGCAGGTGACATTTTGACATGATAAGCCTTGGTTTCAGAAACCCAGCTGTGCCTAAAAAGGGAATTTGGCACCTATGTTTACATAGTCTTGTCCTTTTTGCCTGAAGGAAAGACCTAAATAGATCTGGGAAGGGAGGTACTGAAGGCAGCTGGCAGATATTTTGAGAAGCAGAGCATCCTAGCTGTTGGATGTGAGCCCTTCAATCCCTTCCTGGATTTGGGTCACAATTCATCTCCTACAGCAGTAAGACATAATTTCAGAGGGGGGAAAAGCTACTATGTGTGCATATAGAGCCTGTGGGTTTCTTTAATCTTTGGAACTACTAAGGTTTGGGGACTTGTATCAAGCTGTTCATTAAATACTTGCAAATTCGAGTTCTTTTTTTTCCATCTCTGATAATTCAGTTTATTGACAGGTGGAAATAGAAATGTAAGATATGTAACTGCTTAGAAGCCCTTTAGGGTTTCTGCTAGCTGTGGGGAGGTGGGTAATGGTTTCTGATGCCAAGGCATGGCAGATTCCTGCCCATTATTAGACTCAGCAGGGTTTGGGATGAGCTAGTTAAAGAGTTTTTTGCTCCAAAGGGTTAATATTGCTATATCTGCTTTCTCCTGGGAAAGAAATGCTGTCTGGTGTGGGTGAAGAGGCAAACTATGCTGTCTGGTGTGGGTGAAGAGGCAAACTATGGATGTCTTGGTCAGAGAACAGTGATTAGTTCCTCATTAAAGAGACAGAGAGACACACTGTAACTATAGTAACCACAGCATATATGATCCTCTACCCACCTCATAGTAACCCACTTGGTTGCAACAAAGATTTCAAGCTATTGTTAATCGTCTACAGCTATTTCTCTAACATAATAAGTCACATAATAAATGCTTGTCAAATATGCATATATACATATACATATATAAAAAAATATGTATTTTTATATTCACACACATACACAGACTCAGAGAAACTGAGTTTCCTTATGATTAGCTAAACAGATGGATAAAACCACCAGTATAAATCAGTGGTATTTGTAATATTTTTTTTTTCTTGGTGACTAATGGAAAATAAATGCCATAATGACTCAGGAACCATGTAACCATTTAAGAATACTTGTATCTGTGCATATATTTCTACTCTCTGAGCTATTACGTGTTTAATTTCAGCTGCTTCTTTCTAATAAAATACCATTAACATTTAAAATTTGAATAAATGGAGTATGTCTCAGAAATCCTGCTGCGTATATCAAAGCCCACTTCAGATCTCTCTCAAGTCGACGATGCCATTAACCTGTTCCACTGCACTCCACACCTGGCTAACTGCATTAATGCGTGGTACTACTCACCTGCTTGGAATGAAATTACTAACATTTAGCCTACTGATACAATCAAGCATAAATCTGAAAGACAAATTGCTGGCAAATGTTCCCTTCTAAGGAGGTCATGGCAAGGTTTACAATATTCATCCTCCTCAATCTGGCCAAAATAGCCTGTCCTGTACTAAAATTCAAGGGCAAATGTGAGTTAAACCTAATGCCTTAGCAGCTATTTCCAAATCTTGTATTTTATGGACTTTTAGCTAGAAATTCTCGGAGCTTCTAGTCAGCAGAACTGAGCATCTTCCTTTGGTTTGAAACTGATACAGCCAAATAGCAAGTCCTTCCATTTTCTGCTGATAATGAAACCACTTAGCTGGTAATAATTCTATCAGCATTAAGGGGACCAAATTTCAATCAAAGCTTGCCAAGAAAGTCTTTGCTCATGTCAGTGAGAGGATAGTATAGCAACTGAAATGCCAGAGAGGATCAAATACATTTCTACACAATTTCTTTTTACAACAGAGGAGTCTAAGTCCAGCCTCCTAGTCTTACAGTCATGCCTATGCTTCCAGTCCCTGAAATGTGGGGGGCTTTATGGGTCACAAGACCTATTCTGATAGCTTTTTTTTTTACTTTTAGACTGGTTCAGTTAAAAGTATTAATTTTTTACTGTTCTCAATAACGCTTCTGCATGTTTTCTGCCTGCCTTTAACTTTTAGAGTGAAAGAAATCCTTGGGCCTCAGTGAAATATCTCCATTAGTCTGAATACCAAGGCAAAATTTCACTGAAATGTGAGTTCCGCTGAAATTTCTTCTGGTTCCAATAAGGTGCAGATTTGTTTCTTTCTTGAAGAAAAATCAGACTCTTCAGGATCAGGACATTCCTGACACAGTTCCTGGGCATGGATTGCTACTCACCCTTTGTAGCTACAGGGTCATGCAGTGAGTTATCCTGGCCCTCACAGTAAACAATGGCCACAGAGACTCCCAGGACATTCAGTTTGCTTTTCTTGCATGTCTCCTGATCTGGGAGCATGTGGAAGTTGAGGTTTCTGAGGCATCCAGAATGTTCTGCATATCCAGACATTTGCGGACCATTGCAAATAACTGATAAAGTTAACACAGAAAAAACCTGCATGTGTAAAATCTGCCTCATCACACCAGGGATCTGTTAGGTTTGGGCTAAGGTGCTTTTGGTTTCCTAGAATCTCCTCTTGGGCACATCGCATAACTTCTTCTCCAGAGACGCTTCTTGCCTGGGTGTGCAAGAAATGGCAGCAACTCTGAACAGGAGGGCACTGACAGGTGGAAAACGAGGAGCCCTGTATTATCTAACTTTAAAAGCCACTTCAGAAAGGGTTGTGAAAGAATGTATATGGCCCATAATTACTTCTTGTCAGGGTATGTCAGAAACAAGCAAAGAAGCTCTCGAGATGTATTCTCTTAGGTTCTCGCTGCCAGTAACATAGAAAAAAGGAGTACGTGACACAGTTCTAATTTGTTGTTCAGAATATAGTTCATTTTAAACCTGTCAAAATTAAAAAAAACAAAACAAAACAACAAACCCACCTCATGTTTCTATTATATTTGAAGCACAGGATGTCAGCATGAGCATCTGGGAGAGTTTTAAGGTTTTTGTCACTCTATAAATGCAGTGGTATTTTCAAGTGTTTCATGAGGTACTAGCAGGTAAATCTTTTTCTCTTTTACCTTTGAAATGGAGCAATACTTACTGGGATGTTTCAGAACATGCAAGAGGTATCCCTTAATTTCTGCAATATTTTTCATAGAGAAATTAATGGTGTTTTCTTTTTCATACTATGTGAATTTTCTTATTCAATTCTTCCCCCTTCAGAGGAGTCAATGGACAAGTAAAAACCTTGAATGTCTTTTTGTCTTTGCATGTGAAGTAGTAGGGTGAAATTCCTTTCCTATACAATATTCTGGCAGAACTTTAAGTTATGCATATCCCACCTGATGCCAAAAACTCTTATATTTGTGCAGCTTCAGTCTCTGAAAATAGGAAATCAGAGTAGCATTTATTATGATTATGTGCATGTACAAAATGAACACTTGGAGCAAAGTTATGGGATCAGCTAGTCGAGCCTGGCATTTAGTTACATCTCTAGAGCTGAATTATACCATCTTTTTCCCATTAAAGATGAAAGCCTGCTGAATTTCAAACCTAGTTTTACTGTCTGTATTCCACAACGTAATTAGACTTAAAGATTGTAATATAACTTTTCCTGCCATTTGCAGGGAATGATGGGGCGAGAAATGGGAAAACCATGCAGATGAAGAGATGCTTTGAGATTGGTGTTAGCAGCAGAATTTTGGTTTTTTTGATCATGGGTTGGTTTATATGCCACTGAGCCTGCTGGGAGCAAATGGGCTCCACCTGTCTCAAAGTGGAAAAAGAATCGTATCTTAAGAGTTAGCAGGGCTTGTTGAGAAAGCTTTAAACTAGATTTGAATTAGTCTGGAGAAAAGGAGGCTCAGGGAGGAACCTTATCACTCTCTACAACTACCTGAGAGGAGATGGTAGTGAGGTGGGGCTCAGCAAGTGACAGGATGAGAGGAAATGGCCTCAAGCTCTAACCAGGAGCCATTTGGGTTAAGTATTGGGAAATTTTTTTCATGCAAAGGGCTACAAAGCATTGAAATAGGTTGCCCAGGTAAGTGATTCACCATCCCTCTAAGTGTTAAAATAATGTGTGGATATGGCACTTGAAGACATTTGTGGTGAACATGGTGGTGTTATTAGGCTGATAGTTGGCCTTGATGATCTTAAGGGTCTTTTACAACCTTGTTGATTCTATGATTCTAACTTGCTAATTACATCAAATTATCTTCAGAAATAAAGTCTTCAAGTTTTGTTTCCCCATCTCATTTTGTGTGAATTTTTATTGTTTCAGTTTGTTGGGTTTTTTTTATTTTATTATAGAGAATATTGTTTTGTTTGGTTTCTCTGTTTCTTTTTTTATTTTTTTTTGTTGCTGCTAGCTATGGTCCCCAGTTACATGCTTGCACTGCATACTCTTTTGTTCATTGTCAGATTAAAAACAGCATAGGGTGTGCTTGTTGAGACAGGTACGAGCCGTGAGTTTGCCCTTGGTCCTGGTACAGTCAACCTCTCGAGCTGAAACCACTCAAGATAAGCTTAACTCTATGATTTACAGAGTGACAAACTTCAGTGATACAATTTGCACTGCTGTGTACAACATCTTGAGACCTGTAAACGTCTGGCTGGAGGAGTATTCAGAAAGTGGATGGGTGGATGGAACAATGGATTAATAGGCACAGAAATCATCCACGAACTGAGTGAAGGAGAGCTAACGATGTCCTGACTGGATGAATTCTGCCTGGCACCTGAACATCAGTGGGAAGTGGGAGTTTTGACTTTGCTGTTCCACAAAGCAAATGTAAATGCTGGAGATTCCACCCCTGACCTCTCCTGAAGAAAAGTAGGTTTGGAAAGGCATTCATGGTTTTATAATTTAAGAGTATTTTAAACCATCTACATAGTGTCACCATATTTCTGAGAGGTACACAATCTTTGAGTAATGCAAAACATGGACCATTGACTGCCATCTTTATTAATATGCAGAGACAATGTCACCTTTTGGACCTTTTTGTATTGTATTTGGTTCAGGTTAATAATCACTACAAGTAATTAGTCTTGGTAGCCTGTGTAAAACAAACTGGTTGTCTCAATTTCCAAAGGAAAATAAAAGAGAAAATGAGAAACTAATGCTTTTTATAGTAGTAGCTTAAAACCTTGCTCCAGGTTCCTTAGCTTAAATGCTTCATTCAGCAGGATGTATAAAGAAGACTTGTCCTTGGTTTCACTTGAGCCAAGCACAATTCAGCCTCTGGTCCTTCATTTCTATTCATCTCCAACCTCTTCTTTCAATACTCTTTCAAAAAGAAATTAGTCAACTCTTACTCTAAAATAACCATCACATTCAGACGGGAACAGGAACCTAGTGGAGTCTAGTGTTTAAAATACTATTCAGGAGTCCCATTTACACTCTAGGATATAACTGTCTTGAGGTGAATCTTAGAAGTAACTCTTTACCCAAGTCACAGTATTTCTCCAGACCTGTTTTCAAGCCTGTTTAATGCTAGTTTGGGATTCTTGATGACTGTTCCTCAACTCAGAACATCTTGTTATTGCTTTACTTTCCTTATGCTTCAATGTGGTCAGAGAACTTGAGCAGCTATGAAATACTCCAGTTTTGGTCAGAGCCCTGGAAGTTATTTTCAGCCTCAGATTATATTTCTTGTCCATTTACCCCTCTGGGGTGTTGTTCTGTTTGCCATCGCTGCAGTTCAGCTGCATTTCCTAACTGCAAGTGACCTCTACCACATTGGCCACTTTGCCAAGTGGGAGGTAGCATGATTCACAGCCCAGAAACCCAAATGCTGAGCTGTGCATTTCCACAATGCTTTCAGTATCAGCTCTTTCCTCTCCCTTCCCAAAAGGTGGCATAATTTTTCAGAGCTCCCAGAATTTTCAACCAAACGTGACAAAAGGGTAAAGATCTCAAAAACGTGAAATAGATCCTAGTTTTGCAGATGGCTGGTGAGAGGGGAGAGATTTAGTTCTCCCTCTGACAGAAAGTCTGGACCTTCTGAGCCCCAGACTTCTACCTTCTCTTTGGTTTACTGATCACCCACTGCAATATGGGAGAGGAACCATATAAATACCAGCTGTTTCTTTCTCCATACACAGGAAAATAGATTTCATGAGTTTTCCTGCTCAGAAATGATTTGTTCTCCATTTGTAGCTTTTTGTATTAAACTAGTAACTTCTTGGCAAGGTGTAATCCGTGACTTTTTTTCTGAAGTCGTGGAAATTTTCAGCCTAGATTGACATAACAGTTAACAACCTCTAGCACCAATGAAGCAGTGTCATGGAGAGCCTTGAAAAATATGGAATTCAGAGCATGAAATCAGAATATACTAGGAGAACAAAAACCATTCACATCTGAAAAGAGGCTAAAATGAAATAAAGTTGGATTTAAATAGAAAAATTGAAGAGTCAGAACTGGGATGGACCTATTTTGGAGGAGAAAATAAAATGAAGATGTTGCATGTGAGACACTGTAAAAGCGGCAGAGGTTTATTGAAAGATACTCTTGAATTTTAGTAGTGTAACTACTGAGGCTGCAGACCACGAGGCTACAGTAATGACAGAAAACTTTAAAATATACAGGAAGATTCTCAGGTGCACCATTCCTAACTGTATATCTGTAAATGTTGCCCTAACCAAAGTAGAAGCCTATGTACTGTTTACCTGCATGTACTCTGAAAAAAAAAATTTTTTTTTTTACATATTTTTGTCAAAAAATATCCCCTTTTAGGCCAAGTCACTAAACTGCATAGGTACACAAGGCACGTGAGCCAAAGACAAAAGAGGAGTTTAAATCCAAGATGGGAGGAATGCTAAAAGGAAAATGAGGATCTGCCATTTCGTTCTTTGCGCCAGCCCTTTTGAACTGTGGTGTGTAAGGTCCCAATTTGGGAAGCAACACACTGGGACTGTACTCACAAAACCCTGATGAACTTGTGCGTGCAGTGAAGGTCAACTGTTCATCAAAGAGCTTGACGGGGAATTAAGTCAGTAAATTGAAACATAATGTTCTTACACAAGAGAGGGAGTCATTATTCTCCAACGGCATGAAGATTTTAGTATTTTGGTTCTACTTTAATGTCCTGTTTGTCTGAAATCTGAGCTGGCTTCAGGCATATGTTTCTGTGATAATTTCTGTATGAAAAGATTAGCATCATTTCACACATTAAAAAATTGAAAAATAATTTTAGGCCACAGGTCCTTCTCTAGCTATGCTTACAGTTTATTTTTAAAGTTTATTTGGTATGATATGATCTAAAGCATACAGTGTTTTGCTCCATGACATAAAATCTTTAATTAGTTCTGTAACAATCTAGTTAGTTTTGAAGTAAGAAAGAAAGACTTTCAAAAATGTTCTCTTCTCCTCCACAGAAAGAAAATGCAAAAGGTTTATAGAAAAACATCCAAATTATCATGAATATAGAAAGCACATCTTATGGAGGTTCAGATAAGTTAAAATACAAGGAACCAGCCAAAGTGGAAGAATAGTAAAATATCATATAACAGGGTAAACTATAAACTGACTGAGTGAATGACTGGAAGATGACAAATATACATATATACAGTACAGTCCAAAAGGCAACATTCCTGTGTGTCCTGGATTAACTTTCCTAACATTAAAATTTTCATGCTGTAAGAGATGTACTAATAGAAAATAATCATGATGGGAAGAAGAAAATCTAGAAGGTTTTTTTATTCAATTTTATTTTTAAGCAAATTTAATTATATTAAATAAGAAGGAACAAACTATGCAGCAGTTCAACATGAATCATTGTAGCCTTTTGGGTAGTAATGGATTAATGGCAGTGCACAGTGACATTGTCTTAACATTAGCACTAACATACTGTGTTCAAGATGTTTATAAACTAGGTAATAAAGACATTTGAGCATCGAATATTCTAAGATTTTAATAAAGTCAAGTCCTGCTTTCCAAGATACTTCCAAATACTCTTTTTCAGGTGGGGTTCCTGGGAATATCAATAACACAAAATCAGCCTAAGCTTTAAGGCAGGTAGCAGTGAACTTTTTCAACAACAATGAGTAGTACAATAGTTATAGTTTGCAAAAACAATATAAGTGTGTATGAAAATTAAATAATTTTACAGATTAAATTATTAAATAGTAAAAATAAAACCAATTTGTTTAGGAATTTATATGGAAGGATCAGTGAACTTGTTCAGATAAACATTAAACATGTTTTAGTGTACTTTTATATAAACATCTACTTTAAATTATCTGATGCTTTTAATGTGAAAATGTATGTCTTAAAGAAAACCAGGAGGTCCCTTGGATACCTGAGAGTGATATAATCTCCTACATTTGTGTACACTATCATGGTGTATTATAAGAAGTATGAATTGCCTTCACACTAAATTTATTTCATTCCCTTGTTTACAACTGGCTCAGGATCCTCTTTTTCTATGGTTAGAAATACAAGCATACCAATCCTATTTAGTTCCCCTGAAACATGCTAAAATGGTCATGATTTTTCATTATACAATTGCACCATAGCACAGATTAAATTTAACTAAAGCATTTATGTTCTTAGTGATATCCCCATTTAAAGTGATAATACAGGGTAACAATACTTGCTAAGGATAACTTCATAATCACAGTCATAACTTTTAGACTTTTAAAGTAAGTGTGGTCAGAAATGCAGTGATGAAGCACAGTGTTGTTTCTTGTCATCTATAGCTGCAAATTTTACCTACAGCTGATGCCTGTGACAAGACTACAACTGTTGCATCCACACCTGATGGAAACAGCTTCTCACAATAGATTTCTGCTTCCATAGCCCTCAAACAGTCACCATACCATGCGCTCATATGGCCTTCATTTGTATTTGTCAGAGTAGCAAACAGCTTATTCCTGTCCCATTTAAAGCATGGCACATACAGTGAGCCATGGCAGGAGCGGAGGTTATTTCCAGTAGAAGAGAAATTAATATAACAGTGGTTCAGAGCTTTACTGTTATTTATTTGAGGAAAGTAAAAGCCTTACCAAAATTCTAAATAACCAACAACACTAAAAACAGTGGTTAAGTGATGCTTGCAGTTCTTGTTTTGACAAGTTCTGTATTCCACTTCTTTTTACAGACAACAGGCTTATATTGCCTTAAAAAGATTATCTAGAAAGCATCACTAATTTTCTCTTTTGCATATGGATATTGTCTAGTACTGCAACAATCATAGGACCTGAGGAATGTGTGTTTGTTAATAACAGCTTAATGAGCTACTCTCTCAGAAAACTAATTAGTCAGTCTTCTGGGTTACAGTCATTATTTTTAAAACAAATGAAACCCATCGATAAATCTTTTTCTTGGTGTTTCTTTCGGTAGATATTACATGTTGATGTCAGATTCAGTGCTGCACTCTCTTGCTAATGATTGCATTGGATCAAGGAGGACATTAACAATTATGAACTTGTCAGAAGCAAGAAAGAAAGTAGCTGAACCAAAGCTTGAACTGTAATTAAAAAGAGCCCTGTAGCTAACAAGAAAATTGTGATAAACGAAGCAAGAAATTGCTTGTTATCTGTTGTGTCATCTACTCTTTGACAGTAATATTTTTAGAAGAAAAGAGTAATGAAAATCTCCTGTCATGTTTACAGTTGCAAAGCTTAACAGCCATTGTCATTATAACAAGGCTGAGGCTTGGGATAGGCAAACTGACCAGGGGAAAAAAAAAGGATAGTTGGTAATTATCCTTGTCTGTCTCTGATGAAAACAAAATCATCTTTCACTGCTAATCTATTAATGACTTTGGACTTTACCTGCTGCCCAGTAGCTTTTGATTCTTCTGCTGCAGTCTGACCAGCAAGTGATTATGCAAGTTAGTACTGTGCATTGCTTTGAATATTTACTTAATATGTTTTAGTTTAAAAAAAAGATTTAACCTGGGGCCTGTTCCTCTCTTAATACAGCAGGCTTTTTGATAACTGCAGGCTACCCAGGCTGAAACTTTTGCTTACGTTTGTCTTTTTGAAGTCTTATGAAAGCTAATCAAGAAATTACAGTCCTAGTAATTCTTAGTTTGATTGTTAGGTGGTGTACTTGAATTATGCCATGGCTGTCATGATGAAATTCATGTCAGTAAAATGTTGAATAATACAGTTCTGAACCTTAGGCTTGCTGGTATTACCAGCAGTGAGCTATAGAGATGAGTGAATGTTCATTCAGGCCTTGTGAAAGCCAAGATGCTTCAACAGTGAGCTCTGGCTGAAAAAACCACTGGGATGATTTTTAGGCTTGCTGTGTCAGCAGCCTACTTGTGGTGCGGTGTCCTGCATCCTTAACAACGACAACCACAACTGCTTAATGCCAGTCCCTGTGCCTCCTGCTCTGCCCTGGCCAGACACGAGCCCCAAGACCTGCCCCCAAGCCTGTGGACCACAGTGGGCATGGTTCCCCTTCCCATCCATCTGAGGTGGCGATGATAACCTGCTGCTCAGGCTGGGCATTCAGAAAGCAAGCTCCCATCTCTCCAGACTTCTCTTGCTATTCTTGGTCTGGTGCGTTGAGCTAGTCCTCTTATCTCAGAGCTTCTCTAAAGTGAATTATATTCCTGCACAAGGTAGCTCCAAAATCTCTGCAAGTCTCTCTTGTGTGCGTATTCAGTATGCTGAACACCTGAATGCAATATTTTACCTTATTAGGAGTGAGCCTTGATCTGCTCCTATTATCAGACACCAAAAATCTGTGTGGTCTTGATGTTACAATTTTCTGACAAAAACAAAGTAAAAGTATTTTCATCTCCTTTGTTCTTTGCCAAAAGCATTTAAGTACATTTTATCTGAAAATATTCTAGTGTAAAGCTATCAAGACAATCAATTGCCACAAGAAAGCTCTTAGATGTGAGTGATTAGTGACTAGAGGCACTGATGTGTTTCAATTATTTATTTGGTAAGTAATAGGATTTACTTGTAACAGGGGTAAGAGTAATATAGCATTTATCACAAACCTCAAGGCACTATTAATAAGGCAAATTTCCTTAATGGCTTTAGAGATAAATAATTTTTATTCATCTATTTGTTTTATGCATGTGACAAAATAAATGATGATAAACGCATCAGAATCTTTGTTTAGTTTGGATTGCTTGTGTCATCATATTAACAGAGATTCGTAGTGATGGATGATGCAGATAGGGTAATTTTTCCCTAACCACAATTTTTTAGCACAGCTCTCTGCAATGATCTTGCTGAGAAAGGATATAAAAAAAAAAGTTTTTAAAACTATTTAAGAAGTATATCCCTGCCACCATCAACTGGCCTGGCAAGATATCCTCATCATCAAATTTGCCATTAAAAAAGTTAAAGCTGTTATTTCTTGTCAGACTTCGCTTCTCCACCGGCATTCCTCTGTAAATTTACATGAGAAATTCCTGAGAGGCTGTGGTGACAATATTCTGCAGCCACAATATAATTCCTGTTACTCTTTAACACCCTTTAGAGTTTTGTAAACTCAATGGCATGTGTTGTTACCAATTTAATTCACCCTTTCTACCCTGCCTGACAGTTTCCTAATTTACCCCTTCCCTCCTTGGAAAATCTGCTGTATCCTAGGAAAAAAAACTGCTGAGCGAAACATTTAGAGGATGTGGGGGAAAAAATCTGCCTAGAAATGAAAAGTAAGAGGCCATGATTTTTAGTGTAGTTGAATGATCATTTGATCATAGCTGATGCATACCTGTGCTGGGAAGAGATATCAGTCAGCAGAAAAACTCATAAGAAAAGGTAGTAGTTTAAATTTGAAACTGAGCAAAACTTAAATTTGAAATGAAGTCAATGGCGCCATTTGTGGCCCAATGGTTGCAGTTCAAAGAGATATTACAGTCTTCACAGCAATTACAAGGTGACATGCAGTGGCCTATTTATGCTAGTGTATGTCACTACAGAGGCTTATAACATTCTGAGTGTGAAATTCTATTGAAATTAAGAAATAATACCATAAATTCCTGAATTGAACACTTAAAGTTGTTTTATGCTGTGCTTATGATGTTCTATGGATAAACAAATGCTCAAATTATGCTATATTTTGCAATATAATAATTGCTGAACTCTTTCAAAATAGAGCAATCTGTAAAACAAAACCATTTCTGTCATAATTGTGCTTTGTTTTCCTTAAACATTTTGACAGTGTAATTTATCTCCTAAGTGCCAATGTCCAGGGAAAAAAAAAAAATCTGTTTGCTAATCTCTTTAGTTCTAGGGTTTAACGTGATGTTAATAATCATGCCCACAACTTGCATAGATTTAGCAAAGGCATGAATCACAGCACAATTATATCTTAGTGAATTGAGGAATTTGTAAGCGAGCCAAAGTACTTAGCAGTTCCTGCTGTAAAAGTAGTATAAGAATATGGTACAGTGTTTCCAGATGCAGTTCTATTACAAGCTGCAGCAAGAGAAGTCAAGGGGAAATTTTCATATTTTTGTGTGAAAGCAAAGAAGCGGCTGTTCATGCGAGGGTGGTCTTAGTAGCCAGAGAATAGTTTCAATTGAGGCAAGAACAATAGAAGTGTAATTATTAAATATAGAAATCCAGGAAATTCTAGTCTAAAACTACCCTGTAGTGATGTACATTCATAGTTTTTGAAGCATAATAATTTTATTTTAAATTAACATTTGAAGGGTGCTTTATCCAGATTGCACAGTAATTATTGGTTGCCCTATCTCACTACTGCCTGGCTTTTTATTGCTGAGGGAATATTTACTGCCTTCAAGGATTGGCAGCAGCCTGGGAGCTTGTGCAGGCTCCTGTCCTACTGGAAGGAAAGGGAAAGGCCTGACAGAGGAGGGGTGGGCAGATGCTGTTATATCCTTTATTTTTCCTACAGACGTGACTTGCAATTAAGCATCCAGATGAGGGTTTTAAAAAAAAAATTCTAACGGCTATGCCACATAAGATGCTTAAAGGTTCCCTAAATTATCTTAATACAAATCTATTTTCACCTGATTTCTGAGTCATGTTTTCACACTAGAATTCAAGTTTCAAGCGTGATTGCTTTGTCATATGTTAAAAAGTTGAAATGCTCTGTTTCTACCACTCCCAAATCCTCATATTTGAATACTGTAGGAAACAAGGTCTAAGGACCTGGGGAGGCTGTCTAGTCTGGCACAGCTGAAATAACGTGGCCGGTGCTTTACAACTAAGTGATGAGTTCCCCTTTGGCTTTCCAGGTTAAAGAAGAGAATCAAGTTTGCCCTGTGCCTCAGTTGCCATCGAAGGGGTCTGTGGCTCTGGCCTCCAGAGTAAAGCAGGTAAACTCTGATGTATCCACTTCCTCTGGCCCAAGCAGTACCAAATATGTATAAATAGTTCCTGACATGTTTGTGTGATGTGGTCTCAAAAACTGCTAGTAATGGAAATTTCTCTATTTCTATTAGGAAAATTATCACAATGCTTAAGGCTAGAAATACATCTCTCTTGATCTCTAGACCAAATCCCCCAGGTGCAGTATAAGTCTGTTGTTCCTTGACCTTCCTGCAATGGACACAGAAAACAGATTGATCTATTCTCCTTACAAGAAGATTCTGCATATCAGAAGGCTGCTCAGTCTCGTTCTAGCTTTCTTCTCTCCAAACTAAGCAGCTGCAATAAATTCAATCGTTCCTATAGGACATTTTGTAACACTCATTATTTTTCTTGTCTTCCTCTAGGTTCTCTCCAGCTGATCCATGGATCTCTTGAAACGGATACTCTGCGGGAAGCAGCAGTGCTGAACAGAACAAGTTGGATGCCTTGCCTACAGCCCCTTTTTTCTGTATATGCATCAGGACACAAAGACAGATTTTAGATTGATGTTTTTGGGTACTATTAAGTTAATAATCTTTCTTCTTGTGTTTGGGCAGCTAATCCACCTGAGCACAAATAGAAAATGCCTTTTTTTTTCCCCCCATATACAATTATTTCAAAAATTTCTGGAGATTGATTTTGAATTCTCAAGAGTCAATTTAAAAAGTCACCCAAAGTTCAGTGGAATCAAGCTGGAAAATGTCAATCTGCTATACCTGTTGAGTTAAAATAATATACACCCTGACTTCCCATATGTTTACAGATCAAGCAGTCTACAGAACTGACATATCCATACCATATTTATGGGCAGTGAAAGCAGTAACTACACCACTGTTAACCACCTTTATCATAAAATCATTTAGGTTAAAAAATCCCCTTTAAGATCATTGAGCAAACCTAACCTAAATCCTGTAGTTTGCTCCTGCACAACTGTTTTATTATATTCTGGTTTACGGTATTCTGATATTAGAGAGGTTTTAATACAAAGGGCATCTTCCAACTAATCTTCTAGATCCTAACTGTTGAACTGTACAGAGAAGCCAGATGTGGTCAAAATATTTAGAATACTTCTTTAGCAGATTTGAATATTCTGGACCAAATTCTGTCATCTTTTTCATACAAATCTCTATCTGTATGTTAGTAAAGTAACTTCTTCTAACTACCTATGACCTTCTTCTTGCTCTTGTCTCTGGACTACTATTTTACTTTGACTGTTTGATAAAACTTTCAGCAGAGCCATATTTTGCCTGTCACTTCCTCTTTATGAATGTTCTTTCATTACTTCTTTGAGTTTCCTGCTCTGTTTACTTCTGTCTCTATAATTCATTGCAGTCTTTTTGATAGTCTTTCAAATTTTAGGAAGCATCAGCATATTTTCTCTCTTTTGTTCAGTGACAGTTTGTCTGTAGCTGAAGTCAGATGATGTCTCTTCATTGCTGGTAGTATTTCTCTTACATTAATTACTGTTGTCACTGTTTCTTGCAGGTAGGCCACTGATAGGAGCGCTGTAATAAACTGCCACCATGAGGCATTAGCTAAGTCATGATGCAATAATGTTGATGTTGGAAATAATATTCATTGCATGATGAATCAGAGAAATTGAGAGGCTTTTCTAAGACTGTAAACCATATCCCATATGCATTGTAGTTTGTTGAGCTGTACACAACGATAAACAGAATAATTCTTTAATAGTGTTAGGGTGGCTGTGGATTCTTTTCTTTTTTCTCTTTAAGGTAAGACGGCATCAGCATTTTTCCTTCCTTTGTTGCCTAAGAGCTTTCTGGCAGTGGAGCTTCTGTGTGTATTCAATTTAGCAGAAGAATCTACCCTCTTCTCACCTATGCTATATGTACTACCAGCAAAAGAAGCAAATAAAAATTTAGGGGAGTAGAATAGTTGCAGCAGTAACTTGGAACTGCCTAAGGACAAATGAACTATGGTTTAGTACCTCAGACCACTTTGTAGCAAGACTTCTTAATTTTCAGTGCAGAATTCGTAGCTCAGCAGAGCATCTGTACTGCTCAGACACATCTTACATACAGTGCTAGACACAGTGTAGATGGTACCTACATACAGCTAAATGCCATTGTAAAGGAGGAGTCCTTCAGAGCCTTCTCTTTTGTGCCCTGAGCAGCCTTGCTGCTCATGTGGCTGAGCAGCTGGGTACCACCCATGCTCTGAAGCCCCTGTAAGATCCTCAGGTCACTCCACCTCTCTACCTATGATGAAAGCACCCTCACAGGCATGTACTCTAAGTGCCCAAAGACTTACAAGGGATCAATAAAAGCCTTGAGTCCTGTGCAAGTGCCTTTCATATTAGTTGTTGTATCTGTAGATTTTTCTGTGATCATCCAGTGCTTATTTTAATTTTAATTCAAAAGGTAAGGGGTGGGAAGCAGGCAGAAGTACCTTCCTGGCTCTGCAGGGTTCCTGAAAGAATAACTCTGAGGGGTGTGACTTGCCAGTGTTGAACATTTTCTTAATTCTCAGTTTTAGTTGTTATGACACATTCAACACCTCTATTCAGTCTTCCAGGAAAAGCATGCAAAAAAAAGGTATTGGGTAGTCTGTATATTTTACAGCAAATAACATCTAGATTGGATTCTAGAGAGAATAGACCCTGGTTTGTTGGCAGGGTATTACCTTTTTCCCCAAATGTAATGTCTGATTTGCTAGCACGACTCTTAAAGAAAGGCTGTAATTGTAATTAAATAAAATAGGCATGAAAGGCATAAAATAGAAGTGTAACACAAATATGTAAAGCAGAAACACTTGTCATTGTTTTTGTTCTTTAAATTCTTCCCAAAGATGTCATAACCCGTCAGACTGTGGCCATTTGTCTGATTTGAAAATCTTTCCTTTCAACAAAAAGTGAAATGTTTCCATGGAGATCAGCCAGAGATAGCCAAATGACGAACTTCTTGGCTGTACTTTCAGTTTGGTTTCTATGGTTTCCAGACAAGGAGGGGGTAATGTGAAGTCACTGAGCTTTCTTTCATTCTTTCTTTCATTCTGTCATTCTTTCGTTCTTTCTTTTGTTCTCTCTCCTTCTCTCCTTCTCTCCTTCTCTCCTTCTCTGTCTCTTTTTCTGTCTCCCCCCACCTTATCTTTCTGCAGGTTAAAGGTTATGTAAAACAAGTTGTGTGGGCCCACAACAAGCCCACAACAAGCAAGGGTAATCGTTGTCATCTTGATCCTTGAAAAGCCTTACATAGGTCAGTTCTGCAGTTTTACAATTTTCCTTGTTCTAAGATAAAGAAATAAAGACAGAGTGATAAGACATTCTTAGCATTCTGAGTAAAGTTATAGGGAAAATAAGTTTATAATGACTACATTTACCTTGACTGTGCACACAATGAGAAAATGGTAACAGGATTAGCACCACACACTTATTTTTAAAGGGTACAAAAACTAACAATGAAATACTGCATCTTGGAAATATCTGAAGGCCTTCAGAATAAGAAATGCTGCAGGACTCACTAGCAATACTAAACTGAATGGAAAAATTTAGGTATTAGAGTAGTAAGCAGGGTAGCTAATGGATTTCTGTACAGTGTCAAGAGAACTCCATAAAGCAAAAGAAAATTGTCACCTTGACATCTAAATTCTCATTTTTCCTCTCACTCTGCACGCTAAAGTTGTTTTCTTCAAAAAGTGTCACATGGTTGTTTGGAACTGGTAAATCCATTCTTTCCATGTTACTTCAGAGAATGTTACAAAGCACACATTCCTTCTTCATCGATCCAAAGTGTGTTTTCCTCTCCATCCTGCTTCACTGTTTCTTCCTTTCCCAAGAACAATAATACAAACTTATTTTCACTTTTTCTCAATTTTTTATGAGGCCGAATTAAATTGTCTCCTGATACATCTGCCATGTTTCTGAGAAGACAGCTTCTGTCTGTTGCCACCAATTGCATCCTTTTTCTGACTCCCTTGCAGAAGCAAATTTACGGTATTGTAGAAAGAGTCATCAGTAAGAATGAAGAAAACAAGATGTGATGCTGTTGCTATTTGGAACTCCCTGAAGTGAGGACTGAGTGAAGCCTGATGACTTACGAAGGATCTTGTATCTGCCCAGTATGTACCACTCTGCAAATTTAACTGTTCATGCTGTCTCCAGGCAAGAAACTGATGAAAAATGAAGTATGTCACACAACCTGTTGTGATGCCTAAACCCATTCTTTTCAAAACAAACAAACAAACAAACAAAAAAGAGTAAAGAGTAGGACCTAGTTTTACAATTCAAGCTACCCCCTTTCTGTTGAAATGCCTGGTTAAAGAATTGAAAAAGCTGGCAGTGGTCCAACAACTTTGTGGTTCTAAATTTAAAATTTTTTTTAAAAAGGTAAAAAACCCCTAGATAACAAACCTAAGGCACAATGCATATTGAAAATAAGACCACAGAATATTATTCAGACATGAAATCTATTCTTTCTAAAAGCTTTGAAAAGTGTTTGAAATCTCTGCAGAAAGCAGATGGTCCGTGCTAGCAGAATAAGAGAAAGAGACCAGAAGGCATCACCAGCCTGACCCACAGTAACTTAGTGAGGGGGCTGCAGTACATTAAACATGTGTGGGGCAATGGAAGCTGGCAGGTGCTGCTGCTTGCCCAGCAATTGATTCCTGGGCACAGTGTTCACTCTTCTGCTGGTGAAATGAGATGAAGAGATGGGAATAAGCCTTGTAAAAATGGCACAGGGAAGGGTCATCCCTTCCACTTATTGCAGTCTCCCCCCAAACTGTCTTGTGTATGACTACAAGACTGCAAACAGCAGCAAGAAGATAAAACAAGCAGTGGGAATCTGGTACAATGGTTGTCTCAAATACCCTGAGGTGAGATGTAGTTTGCAGAAGCATTGCTAGGGGAATCATACTGAAATTGGTCTGTGTGGTATGGGATCTGATTAATACAAACATCTAAAATATTCATCCTTTTCTTCAAGAACACTGTATGAAAGGAATTTTTTTAGGTAATGAAATTTAATTGTTACCTTGATTAAGTAATAAAAAAATTAGTTCACTGATACGCATCTATAAAGCATAACAAAAGAGAGTTTTTGCCTGTGCAACAATTTCTAATTGTGTGCAATACAGAGTAGGACTCATTACTGGCTTGCAGAACACCATCTTAACGCTTGTAGAAAAGATTCTCCATGATGGAAAATATTTTCCTGGAGGCTATAGACTGCATGTTGTTTAGGGGATTAACTTTAAGTGAAGACTGTGCATTGTGTTAATCTTTGCCATTACTCTTCTTTCCTTTAGTTACATAACCTGTTGAGAATGATAGATAATTTTCATAATTTTTGCTCATCAAACCAGTATTAGTTGAGATATGGTCCATGTGCCAGATGCACTTCATAGCAAAATTCCTCCCTTCTACAGTGTGATTCTGTTGCCATTGCCTGTGTGCATCTAAGAACTGTCTCCTGTCTTTGTGTCTGGGAAGGGCTCACAGAGCCAAAATGAGCCTGTGGTGTCAATCAGAAGCTGCTCTGATTTCACAGAATTACAGAATTGCTAAGGTTGGAAATTACCCGTAAGATCACCTAGTCCAAGAGTAAACCTAACATTTTAAAGTCTACCAAGTCTAAACTATGTCCCTGAGTGTCACATCTATATGTCTTTTGAATACCTCTAGGGATGGTGACTCAAGCTCTTCCCTGGCCAGCCTGTTCCAATGCTTGACAACATTTTGTGGAAGAATTTGCCCTAACAATCAGTCTAAACCTCCCCTGGAACAACTTGAGGCTGCTTACTCTTCTCCTGTCACTTCTTACTTGGGAGAAGAGACCAACTCCCACCTGGATACAACCTCCTACCAAGAACTTGTAGAGTGTGATAACATCCCTGAGCCTCTTTTTCTCCAGGCTAAACAACCCCAGGCCCCACAACCACTCCTCTTCAGACTTGTGCTCCAGACCTTTTACCAGCTCCATTGCCCTTCTCTGGGCTCACTCCAGCACCTCAATGCCCTTCTTGTAGTGAGGGGCCTGAACTGAACACAGGATTCGAGGTGTGGCCTCACCAGCGCCGAGCACAGGGGGACAGTCACTGCCCTGGTCCTGCTGGCCACACTATTGCTGACACAGGCCAGGTGCCATTGGCCTTCTTGGCCACCTGGGCACAGCTGGCTCATGTTTTACCACTGTCAACCAGCACCCTCAGGTCCTTTCTGCTGGCAGATTTCCAGGTCTCTGCAGAAGTTTCTCTGCCTTGACCAATCATATACCCGCTGTGTGAAAGGCAATGCTTCTTTTTAACATGTGCCAGATGTGCATCCTGCAACATCCATGACCTGCAAGGATGAATACAGGAGCTAGCTGTTCTGCCTGCTCCCCCACTCCACAGTCCCATGACTGCTGCTGCCACACAGCAAGGATGTGACTGCACTTTGACTGGGTACTGGATGTGCAAATAATCGTGACAGGAGAGGGGGATGCAGCTTCCAGTGCAGCAGAAATAGATCTGTGGCCACCCTCTGGCTGCAAGTGTAGGTGTCACTTCCCTCCTCTGCACATTTTTGATAAGTTGAAATAGAATTGCATACCATAAATTATCTTCAACAATCCATATCTCCTCAGTCATACCTTTCTGCAGTGATCTCTGTTGCTTAGAAAAGGAGAATAAATTAACATGCATGAGGGCTTTTACCTCTGATTGCAGCCCCAGGCTATCTCCCTGTTATCAGAACTTCACAGGAGAGCTGTTGGTTTTCACCCTTCTGAGGAAATCTTTTCCACTTAAGCTCATGACTCTCCTTCCCCCCTTTTCATCTTGGCAGAAAGTTCTCCCCAACCTGAAGCTTAGCTAAACATGCTTGAAGATGACTGAAAGAATACTTGAGTGTTATTCTGCCAGGGTACAAGCAAGGAAAGACTTCCGTGGTAAGCCTGAATATTTGGCTTTTGCATAAAAGACTGGGAAAAAAAAAAGCTTCAAGAAAACAAGCCTGATGTCATCTAGCTAAAATTTAACAACAAGGTGATGTTAACTACATGATTTTGAAATCCCCAAAGGAGTTCTGAGATTGTGACCAGTGAAGTCAGAAGAGCCCATAAAGCAGGTGGATGATAAAGGCTTCAATCCATGGTGAAGCAGGTTTGTCTTAAAGAGGTAAAGAAAAAGATTAAAAAAAAAAAAAAGAGAGAGAGAAAAGAGTTCTTAAACATGCTGGGAGAGCTGGGTGGTGTGCTGAAGCACTTCCAGCTTGTCCAGTATTCCCCACCCTTGACCACAAAATTAAAATGTTAGTTCCCTCCACAAGTCTAGGCATCTGTTTCCAGTTCAACTCACCATAACACCTAACAAGCATACTATGACACTGTTGACAAGAAGCCAGAATTTAATGTTGGCACTCATAGCACTTTCTGCTGTAGACATGCGGGAGGCTGAGAGAACTGTATTGGATGTGAATGGCAATCTCCCTGTTGCTGACATTAGGACTCATTTTAGGCACCCAGAAGCGATGCTGCAGACTTTGCATTTTAACTCTGTCAATATCTGTGCAAGAAATTGCTAATTGCTCCAGAACTTGGGAGGCCTTAAGCAGAAATAATAGGTCATCTACTGAAAAGAATAGCAAAATATTTTTCTTTCTTTGCCAAATTACTTCTTAAAAGTATATAGCATGGTGCAGGAAATTAAAGGTCTTGAAATCAGTGTTCTGAGTCCTTTTAATATTGAAATTGAACAATGAAATTCAAGATTCTTAGTCTGAATGCTTTGAAGAAGGTATATTTTCCTCTTTTACGGGATATTATCTGTTCAGGATATTATATTGAAATATCCTTTGTATGAAAAAAATTATTAATGATCTGCTTTAATAGTTCTGTAGCATAAATATTTACATTTATGAGCAGATATATCAAATATCATAGTAAAAACTGTCTCTCTAGCAGTCCCATCACAGTGTCTCCATTTGTATGGCAGCAGTAAGGCTCAGTCATATTCATTCCCATTTCACACATCCTTCAGAGATCACCAGATCAGTTGGCCAGTTTTGATAACCTGTCCGACTCAGTGAATTTTCAACATGCGGGACTGCAAAGAGATAGTTTAATGTGAAGGTTTTCACTCCAAGAGCATGAGAAATGAAGAAAAGGAAAAACAAACAGGAAAAAAGGGATGTTAAGGAATAACATGGTGGGGGGGGAGGGGAGGGAGGGTCCTGTGTGGGCTGTGAGAAAAAGTTATTTGTGATTAAAGAGACATTCTGTGAACAGAAAAAGTATTATTTTGAATAGAGGACGTGGCAAACCAGGAAGTTAAAATTTTGGTCCAGACAAAAAAAGAGTCACATTGAGTGCAAGGAGGGAGGATGCAGTAGTTTTGAGACACTCCTGAGGAACTCATCTTTGCTAGGGAAAAGTTATTTTTAATACACATTCAAATTTTCATGTAATATAAATTGCATCTTCTAAACACACAAAACTGGTCAAGTTGTGTAGTGGGCTGTACCAAAGTCTCACCCCTTGCGAGTTAAAACTTGTGGTTTAAATTGGTGCAAAGGGCATCCTGACCTGGTTTGACTATTGCTTTCTCTCATTGCTATTCACCATTTTAGGACTTCCACCCACACCAGTAAAGTTTCAAGCGGAAACTTTATTTCAATTCCCGTTATTGACCGGTTCCAAATGTACTGCAAACATTTTACTGAAGGGCCATCTCCATACTTCTGCTTTGTTGCAAGCGCACACCGAGCCATTCCCTGATGAGCCGAGGCTGTTAAACACCTGGCGTGCGAACTGTGTTGGGAAGCTTGTCCCGTGTTCCCGGCGGGAGCGGGTTCCTCGTGCGGCGCTCGGGAGAGAAGGAGCTTCTTGCTGCCATCTATTGATAGCACGGCGGAAGGGTCAGCAGCCGCCGCGCCCCGGCCGGCCGGCTTCACAGCGCTTTTCAGCCTGCCTTGGCAGAGGTAGCCAGGCGGTGCTGTTCTCAGGGCTCGGATAAGCAGAAAATGGTTTGAATTTGATGCAGGGTGAGCGAGGCCTCTGCATAACCCAGTCTCAGCCCCGGGTCACGGGGTATGAGCGTTCAGTGCCTCAGACATGGGGAGAGAAGGGAGAAAGCCCTCTGGGGCTTCGCCAGCACGAGTTTCACAGTGAATTACAATAAGAGTTAAAATAACTGAAACAGAGATCATAACACTTGTAAAGCAATGATTGTTAGACAGTTTGGAAGCAGGAGAATCCCTTTCCAGGGCTGTACAGAAGGCAGAGGACCAGGAAGGCTCTCTCGGAGACAGCCGAGAGGAGAGCGCGCAGGAGCAGGGGCACAGCCGGCCACGGCACTATGTGACAGGGACATCTTCCTGATGGCCCCGGATAAAGGGACGTGTGTAGGGCTGTGACGGGCTCCGTAGCTTCATTGGCCATGGGCAGTGTGCAGGGTTTCTGTAAACTGCGGGGGAAACATGGGACCAGAGGTCTTTAATATTGGATATTCACATCAGCAGGTGGGGAAACTGAGTCAAAGGACTCCGAGTGCCTGAGTTGTGGAAGTGTGTGTTTTGCTTTTTGTGCAAACACCTTTGTGATTATTGGTGTTTAATTCCCTGAATTGATCTCAGTTTTGTTTCCATATGGCTTTTGTTTCATACAATGACTTTCATGCACAGGAAGATTCTGCCTGCAGGAGATTTCTGTCATTTTTCCATACATTTCAGGGAATGGCTACAAGCTGTTTCTCCTATGAGTAGAAGGAATCAAGAGATATTTTATCCTTACTATCTTTGCTCACAAACACCCACTAAAAGTACCACCAAACTAAATTCAGATGTTATACTAACATTATATGTGAGCTGCTTGCTGTTAACTTAATATTCATATGAAAATGCTAAAATTAGAAAGATAATACGGAATAGATGAAAGGAAAAACTCTACCTTTAAAAATTAACCTAAAACCAACACACTGAGGTGTACTTGAGCCAAGTGTGGTTTTCTGTCTTACAGAGGTTTTTATTTTTTTTTTTCTGTTGTTAATGAATTTAAAGATAATTAAAAGATCCTCAGCAACTGCAGTCTGGATCTGAAAAGCTAGCATATTAATGCCATTTTCATTTTTTCACAGGTCATTGGGGTAAAGCAATATTGGATATTGCACAGATTATCTTTGTGTTGTGTTTACTATCAAAATAGAATTCATGTAGGAAAAAATATCTCTCTTGGAAATAACCCAGGTTTTATTTCTAGTAAAATACAATTAATAGAGAAGAGTATTAGTGTCTGCTTATTAGAATCATACAATTCCTCAGAGGCTGTGATCTTCCCCTCAGGACACTCATAACTGCTCCATTGAACCAAGCCAGCTGCTGAAGACAACACTTGGCCATAACATAGCTGCTGATACTCACAATGCATAGCCTGATCTGTGTGTCTGCCTGATCTCACAGAGCGTCAGAAACGCTGGCCACCAGAACAAACACAGCCTCTGAGTCAGTACTGCTGCTCTCATACATACTCACAACATGAGTGCTCTTTGGTGAAGCTGGGAGGATGCAGTTAGCATCGGCTCAGAGATGGCCAGGCTTTGTGGCTGCTTTGCCAATTGCCTCACATCCTTGTTTGCTGGCTGTCCTCACACTTGCACACTTCCAGCTCATACTGCTGGGGACCTGGCCCACTCTCCTGTTCCAAACATGTTGTGTAGGCATGACATGTCCTCTTTACTGGGAAACACCTAGGCTGCCTCTGACCAGGTGAAATGATCAAGGTGCTGCTGAGGTATCTCCTCTTTTGCTGGCATTCTGAGCCTAGCAGGAATAAACTGCTCTTGATGATCTGCCTCTCACTGTCCACTCCCGGTGTCACCTTTACTATCTGCCTCCCCAGTTTCATAGCTCCTCGTTCAAAGGAGTCAACCCACAAAGCATTTCACTTGGGTCCATTTGATTCAAATCAGGGAGAATAAGTATCTACTATACAGTAATTAAGAGAAATAAAATTTTTAAGACTGCTTATTTATCAGTCTTTTCACCTAAACCCCCTAAGCTCCTTCCTGAAGGTAAACTGTTTCTGGAAAGCAGGTAGAAAGAATGAAAGAGATAAAAAAGAGCATGTGATTTTCAAAAAATGTGCTCTAGGGAATGTCAGTGACAACCTGAGGGGTTGGAAACCATTTTGCAGAGAACAATAGAATGGGAAGGCTGTGCTGAGAGAACTGAGACCCATGGAGAGGTTTTGCAAAATAAATATCATAGGGAGAATGTCAAATTGATTTTTTCATGATGCATTTTTCCACTGAGAATCTATACATGAGCTTAAGGAACAACGTCAAGACGATGATGTTTCATGCTGGAATTATATGTTCTTGCTAATATCTGTATTCCTTTTGATGTTGATGAGATTACTGAAAGAATGCTACATTCAGTTCTGAAGTCTATAATTTACAAACAAAAAAGTATTGAAGAAGATTCAGAAAAGAAAAAAAAGAGTGAGGGAACAACTAGAATATAGGCCTTTAATTAGTTTCTAAAGATTCTCAGTCTGTTTAAATTATCAAGAAGAAATTTAAGTGCTGAAAAATCTATTTATAACAGTGAGAACAAACTTTGATAGGAGACATTCAGTATCTGACTTGTGAAAGAAGAAATATTTAAACTTGAAATAAGTGAAGCTTCTTATAAAAAAGCGACCATCCGTTGCAATGGCTTGTCAGAGTCAAGCAGGTTCCTCAGCTCTAGAAAGTTTCTGTTGGTGTTTGGACACTTATTTAGTTAATTGTTGTGTTTGTGTTATGTGTTTATTTAGTTTGGCTTTTGCTTTTGTTTTTACTATTAACATTAACTATCAGCATTTTACTGTCAGTCCTAAATGTTGAGCAAATCTTATCAAAATATAGTACTATTTCAAGATATCAGAAGGTGGTACTGCCCTACTGCTATGTGTTCCCTGCTGAATTTGCAGAAACTTCTAATAGCTTTTCATGGCCTTTGTTTAATTTTTGTTAGACTAGGCACCATACTGCCTGACCATACAACCATCATAGATCTACAACACTGGAATCTCTGAGAGCTACAGGACTAGAAATTTTATCCATGAACTAATTGGAGGTGCCTTAGATGAGAGAAATAGTATTTGACATTCTGTGTGTGTGCGTTCGTGTTTTTCATTTGATCCTCATAAATCATTACAAGTAGCTCACACTTACACACTGGTTATTTCATCTGCCATAAATCCCTGAGATATGAAGGGGGTGGTCAGTGTCGTGTAACAGGCTATTCCAGATAAAAACTACCTAGTGCCAGTTGAATTTTATCTGAAGTCAGTGCAGAGAGCAGAGGACAGGTCATAAAAATGTATATTCAGTGTTGCTAATGCAGTGGAGGTGTAACTGCTTTTACCTCAGGAGTAGGAAAGCTCTTGGGACATCTTTTAAATGTTTATTTTTATACCATCTTTCTTAAGGATCTATTTTACCTATTTATCGGGGTGAAGAGGTATTTTTATTTTCCTCTCTGCAGTTGCCACAACATAGAGCAGCAGCAGGCAAATATAATTCAAGTTTGTTTGGAACAGATTTTTGCAAAAATGAGAGGAAAAAACATGTAAGACAAATTTTGAAACCTAACCAGAAATGCTTAATTTTGGCTATTTAGCATTTTTAATTATTCTTTGACTTTTTCAATTACATGATCTTAAAGAAAAATATTTCCAAGTGTGGATTTATCCCAAACATACAGATGGCCTTCACTCACTGCACATAATCCCAGTTTTATTTCTGTTTTATTTTTTAAAAAATATTCATTTGTCAAACTATCTATTTTTTAAAACATAAATGGTTCTTAAGCAGTCTTCAACTACAATTAAGAACAACCTTTCAAAAAGTTATGAATTATTACACCATCATATACAGCATTTTACCAGTTATAGTCAAAGTTTCATGCAATTGTGTGAAAGCTTGAAGGCTTGCTTTTTAGAGTAAACTTATCCGCAGGTGAAGTTGTAAAACAAGTAAGGACATTCGATGTTACAGTAACAAGAAAATTTTTCCTATTTTGGTAACACACAAGTTACACTGTTTTTATTTGACAAGTATATTTCTGCAGTTAATATTTGAATTCTTTTGTCTCTTTTTCAGACAAAAAGACAGATATGATAAACCTCTATGAGCTTTCAGCTCATAACATCTTATGATTGGCTCATAATATCTTACCACTGGCATCACTTCTGTTTTTGTGGTTGTTGTCTGCTCAATATACTTCTTTTATACAGTATACTTCTTTTATAGAGGCAGATCCCCTCCTAAAGCATAAGCATGAGTCAATCTTTTTGACAAGTTATCTCTGTAAGTTGCTGCTACCTGTACAGGAGTGATGTGTCCTGTACAGCAACAAGGCACTCCTGTTGTATTGTTTGTGTTTTGAGAAAATAGTTTTTAGGTTTATAGCCATTTCTAGAATGGTTAAAAAGAAACGTCTACCTAATACTGCTGCATACTTGAGATGACTCATAGTGCCACATTGTATACATTCTTGTGTTTATTTAAAAACCTTGTTTTAAAAAGCACAGGATCTGAAGCAATACAAAATTTACAAAGCTTCCTTCTGGAATCACTTGCATTCCTTTAGATTGAGTACACTTGTGTTCACAGCTAAGAGGGTGGCTTCCCTTTGGCTTCTGTTAGTAAAAACCAGATTGCATATTGATTTCCTGAGCTTGTTTAAGTATTTCATGTCACCAAGAAAGCAATCAAAACATAAACATGTGCGAAATTGCTCTTTGAGTGTTAAGGGCATGAAATTCACTGGAAAGATTCTCACAACAGAATGTAAGGGCAAAATCAGGATCAAAATAATGGAAGTTATATGAACAAAATAATCAGTTTTGGTATCAATATTGAAGTATGTTGATTGATTGAATACTTCCAGAAAATAAAACATTTTTTATTTACTACTGAGTCCTTGATTGCTATTTATCACTTATGCACAATATGAAAAATGGGATAAATATTGTCAACTATAACAAACTAAAAGCGAAAATTTACCTCATGAAAATACAAAGTCCTTATTTAAGCAGGGAAGTCTGATTTATGTATCTTTTTCCTCATAGTTTTTTCTTATTTTGTGTGCATCTATGCGTGTGCATGCCTCCTGCAGCAAATCAAAATGCGTTAAGATTTAGAGAGTGGTATGTCTTAGAGAGGCTATCTGGATTATTTTAAGATTATTATGCATCTGTTCAAAGTCCACAAACAATAGAGAAGCTATTCATGTGCTGGTTGTAAGATTATGTTTATCATCATAAAAACAGAGATACTTTTGGTTTTCTGGTTTCATTGCTTGTGAATACCTTAAAATTGATGTAAAGGCTCTGAAATTTTTCCTGAATTGTTTTTATGTCACTTTGACATAATTTAACAGAACTATTAAATGTGACTTATGAATCGAATGACTTGCCCGCTGGACTTCATTGTTCATAAAATGCATATTTTTTAAAGTGTTCCCAAAGTTGCTTTCTTAGATTCCATTCAGCTTAGAGTTTGGATGTTTTTTGCCTTCTCCAAACACCAATGCTTAGTGTTGCGACCAACAGCTTTACATGGCAGGTGAGCATCTCTCCGAAAACAGATTCCTGCCATGGAAAGGCAGTGCTAGGAAGGCATGGAGGTCCTGGGGCTCTGTGGGAGCTATAACCACTAGCTGCAGGCACGTGTGATGCATGTGATTTTAGCCAGGAAACAGCACCAAACAACTTGTTACTTTTTCATGTGCTATGTCTTTGCAGCACACATGAAACAAAACAAAGTACTTCATTACCTGCTTTAAACGGAGATGTTTTTCTACATGGTAATACTTCTGTTTACTGCATCTGCTGGGCTAATAAAATGTTCATTCCTCAAAAACCACTGGCCTATGGAACTGCACAATGCTTATTCTGTAGGAAGAACTGGAAAGCAGCCAGCCCAGTTGTGCCAACTTTTACAAATTCACCAGGCAATCAGGGACGGCTTTGGGGTCATTGACCACCAGGGACCACCAAAGAGACTCCCAGGACAGAAGACTGGATGTGTAAAGGGGAGGGAAAATAGGTTAATGATTTTGGGGAAATGATTATCATATGTATGTTTATTCTGGGAAAATCAATGAACATGTATGTAAGATACAGTACATGAACAGGAGTTTTTATCTACTCAGCATGCATGTTTTTTGGAGGAGATATCCCCTTGTGCATCTGGGTGAATAAAGAATGACTACTTCTTAAAGCTACATTGGTGTTAAGGAGTCTTTTCATTTTTGGTGATTTTTGGAAACACTTGCTTTCATTGCTACAGTTAGAAAATCTAAGTAAGGTAACAGAAGAGATTGAATATGGCCATTTTAAACAGCTAAATAATCCACTACTGAAGTTAATGTGAATGTTTTTTCTTCCATTGCAGCTATTTATGCTGACAGAGTTGCCTTGGTAGAGTATTATGCTTTTATACACAAGAGTCAGATCTGTCCTAGAGGTTTCAAAGAGAGTATGTCTGCCAGACAGGAACCATTAAATGTGCCAGAAGTCTGAGAGCAAATTAAGACAAATGTTCTTTATATCCTTTCTGATTATAAGGATTAACTGTATGTAAGCTTTCCTTTATCTCCTACAGTCATATTGCCTTGATGAGTGTTATATGGATTAGCAAAACAGCAGTGTCAGAGGAGCTGTGCTTTGTTGGTAAGTTTTAAGTGAAACACGTACTGTGGTCCTTGCTGTTGGTATCCTGCCTCTCATTTTTGTTGAGGTGAAATGAAGCAACCAAGGGAGCTTAGAATTCTCTGATTGCCTGATGCTGGAAGAGGCCACTTCTGCTTCATGCCAGGTGATATGAACACTTTTGGGTGGTGTGTATGGGTGGGAATTTTGGTCTGTCTCTGGGAAAAATGGGGAAAACCCAAGTTATGATACTGCAGGAAGCTTCCTTATAGAGACAAGTCCAAAGCAATCTGAAGACCTGTGAGCACACCTGTGATGAAACACACCACTCTGAGACACTTCTAAACTCTTGGAAAGAGTGGAAGAATGGGAAGTTACACTAGGTAATAATCCATTCCACTTAAAGGGAGGTAATTATTTATATTTCATAAATGCAATAGAATATATTGTGTTAATCATAGACATGGCTGATGAAATTGTGTAAAGGAATAATAAAATATCCATGGTTACTTTGGCTAAAAGTCATGCAAACATTCTTTGATACATCTGAGGAATAAGAGACCTTCATTTAGAGACTTAGCTATCATTAAATGTTGATTATAAATAATAATACAGATGCAAGTGGTTCAAGAGCCAGCCCTGTTCTGAAGCAGAGTAATAGCTCCATCAAATAGGGTGTGGTAGGTAGGTTGCCAATTTAGAAAAGGGAATTGTGAGATATTTATATCTGAAAATTAAACATCTCAAATCTGCATGTTTTGACAGCATATACTTGGACTTTTAAAGGCACTAAGTGTAATTTTTTTTTTACTACAAACTATGTTTCTTCACCCAACAACCCATGAGGATGTTGAAACAATACAGCTGGGTGAAAAAAAACCCACCAGACAAAACCCCACCTTCCTGCCTCCCAAACACAGCTTTCAATAATACCTGTAACCTGACCATGAAGAAAGCAAAACATACAGTGGCTGAGAATATTATACCAGTCTCCACCAGTGAGCCGCCAAACCAGAACATATTTCCTGATCCACTCCTATCTCTGTCAAAACCCAAGGGATGTAAGCTGAAGTTAGAAATCTCCAGTTTCAAAGCAGAAGGCACCTTCATATGAAGATAATTCAGTATTTCAAAGAGGGGCACTGGAGATATGGCACTGCACCAACTTCTGATACCTTAAAATGGATGCAAAATATTTCCTGCAATGGTTTTATATATTCTATTTCTCTCTCTCTCTCTTTTTTTTTTTAAAGGATGCACAACTAAAATGTGTATTTCACTTAGGATGTTTTTAACATTTTCAGCTACATAAAAGAGAGAGCTGGACACAAGCTGGCAACTGTGCACTTGCAGCCTAGAAAATCAACCATGACCTGGGCTGCAACCAAAGCAGTGTGGTGAGCAGGTCAAGAAAAGTGATTCTGCCCCTCTGCTCTGCTCTGGTGAGACCCCACCTGCAGTGCTGCATCCAGCACTGTCCCCAGAGCAGGAAGGACATGGATCTGTTGGAGTAAGCCCAGAGGAGGCCACCAAGATGATGAGAGGGATAGAGGACCTCTCCTATGAGGAAAAGTTGAGAGAATTGGGATTGTTCAGCCTGGAGAAGGGAAGGCTTTGGAGTTACCTAATTGCAGCCTTCCAGTACCTGAAAGGAGCCTACAAGAAAGATTTTTAACAGGGCATCTAGTGACAGGACAAGGGGTAATGGCTTTAAACTGAAATAGATTAGGTTTAGATTAGATATCAAAAAGGAATTTTTTTACCCAGAGAGTGGCAAAGCACTCAAACAAGTTTCCCGAAGAAGTTGTGGATGCCCCATCTCTGGAAGTGTCCAAGCATCTGGGATGTTGCCTTCCCTAGGTTTGGCTGGCAGGGACTTTCTCTTGAAACTGGAGATAATAGTGGGGCTTCTGTAAATGATTTTGGATGTTTCTTTATTTCCTTGCCTTGGGCATTGTTCTCTTGTTTCTTGTCTGTAAAAAATCAGTTTATTTATTCATCTAAGAAGTGTAAAACTTCTGTATAAATCAAGTGACAGGTCTCTGTCTAGGTGTGTCTGCAGGAAATTACAGTGATCCATGAGAGTGGTTACCCAAGCTTTAAACCCTCATACATCACTGTGAAACATTAGATTTACTTGTAGCCTACATGCAAGTCATAAAGAAATGAAGAATGTGTGCATTTTGTTGTTTAGTAAGCTGTAGATCAGCAGTGATAGGAAGGCCAGACAGATGAATGGAGGTAAAGTAGTGCCTTTCTCTTTGTTCAAGCTCTGTAAACAGGGCATGAAATTGGAGCTTTCTTTCTGCCTTTTGTTTAGTCACTTACATTTTTATTAGCTGGCTGCTTTCTGCCCCCATTTCATTCTTCTTTATTACCCTCCTCACCATTGCAAGAGATTGCTTCATAGATAACTAGACAAAAATTGCTGCTGATAAGAAAGGACTTTCTTTCAAATACTTCCAAATACACCTGTTAGTATTCTTAGAGGGCAAAAAAAGTGACTTCCATAAACAAATTTCTTTCTTTTTGTTACATTTTGTAGAAAAAAACCAGTATTATTGAGTCATCTTTGAACCTAAGGGCTTCATCTTTAAATTAGGTGTAGCGTGTCTGAGGGAAGATATTTGGAAATATTTATTGCCTGAGAGACAAGAAAAAATAGGAAAAGTGGTGATCTAGTCAAGAGTAGAAAACATAAATCATACAGGTTTGGTGTTTCTTTTCCTCAATCTTGGTTTTTCTTTTCCTCAATGAAATAAGAGCAACCAGACAGTCTTATTGTTAGTCTTTGGATAAACTCCTCCTGAGTGCTAGTGTTCTAGGCAGTTCTGTAAAAACTACTATGGCTTGAAAAATGTGTGGAAATACTACATGAGTGTTTGTGCATCTCATTTGACACAGAATAGAAAGCTATCCCAGAATGACTTCATATTAATTGCTGCTATTGTTCCAGTTAAGAAAGGTGCATACAAAAAATGGGCTTGTCATTATAACAAAATATTCTCCATTCTCATTACTTTCATTACTCAATGAAGTATGTTAAATTTGTGATTTTTGTTTTCTGTTGAAGGTGGTATTTGACATATTAAATTATGCAACTGATCTTTGGGTGCTGTGATTAAGTGTTTTGTAAAAATAAGTCTGCCAATTGTACACAAGCTACTTTACCTTTCATGCCTGTTCAGATAGATTTTAATTTAGGTACAGCTAAAGATAAAAGCTTGATGACATAAACTTCAACTGATTGATGCATGTATTTATATTCCTGGATCACTGATCAAGGGCAGTTAATTACTGAATCCGAAAATCCTGCCTAATTTGAGTCTGAAAATCTAAAACATGTTGTGACAGCAAGTTCTACCCTCTGCTGTGCCTCAGTGTGTGGCTGGAGCTCTCAGGTGTACAGACACTGTGCAAGGGGCTGGAGACCCTTCATAAAGATGTATACTTTAACTAGGAGAGAATGAAAGAAATTTTTCAGTCATTTTGGAAGAAACCTAAGAAAGGAGGGAAGCTAGGACTTTTTTGTGAAACATACAGCGTACTTGGTTCTTCAGTGCCTTGGGTAATAAATAATATTTTGCTTTAACTATTTACTTATGTGTTTATTTTAAAATACAGAATACATTTTTAAAAAACATATATAATATATATATTAAGTATATGCTTATGTGTTTATTTTAAAATATTATATGTAGTCATCTTTTATGACACCAATATTACTGGTGGTAATTTAACTAGTAGTACAGCCTGTGAGGTTGATGGGAAGAGTACCGTTGTGGTATCACAGTACAAGGTCAGAATGATTGATTCAGAAGCCTATATGGTTGAATTCTTGATGCAATGACATTAGTAGTATGAATTTGGTTTTGGTGCTCCTAGATGGGTGGAGCCTATTCTGCAAAGTGATTGTTTTCATGAGGAAACCTCACATTAGGCAAAATGGTTACTCCTGTGAAACTCTGCAGCACTTTGGGGAAAATTGGAGGTTGGCTGTACTAAGTTCCACCAGAACTGCCTGGTTCTTTGCACCAGAACACTTGATTTTAAATAAAATATCTGTTAGAAATATTTATTCATTTTTCTCCTTTTAAACACCAAAAAAGGAATCCAGGCAAAAAATATGCTAAACTAACATCAAGAGTCTGATTAAATTTGGCAGTTGCAGAGCTGGGACTCAACAAAAACAATTCTTATTTTTGTGCTGAGTTATTTTGCATTGTTTAGTTTGCAAGGTTCCTTTCCTGATGGACTGTAACAGCCAAAGCCTAACTTTAATGAGGTAAGGACTGGTTTAGCCTTGACTGTAAATGGTTCCTATGTTATGCTCCCCTGCATTAGCTGCATCCTTGAGAAGCGTCCTTTCTTGTAAAAGAGGTTTAGAGAATAGAATGAGAAAGATCAGACTATAAAATAAACATGCTAACAGGAATTTAAATTTTAACCTCCACTGTTGAGCTGGTATTATGGTTGATGGAAAGTTACACTTGAGCATGCTCACTGCAGAAGTAGTTTTTGACTAAACAGGACTTATGTATGAAAATAGGTGCTTTCCCCAGGAGGAGAGACTGACCTACAAAGGACAGCTAAAGAACAAAGCACACAAATTTTCCTGGAAAAGCTACAGCAGTGTTTTCAAACTTTGACCAAAATATTTAGATTATTATATTCTCTTCATCTTTGTGTAAAATCCAACATTCTGGTTATGGCTACAGGTACAAACTGAATTCATAGATTCACTGCATGACTTAAGAATGAAATACAAGAATGCATATACATCATTAGAAACTAGGTGGCAATGAACTGAGTCAGAAGGGACTGCTGTGCACAATATTTTGTGCATTGCTCGGAGAAGCAGTTGGAGGGTAGATCAGATTTGGTAGTGAAAGGCTGGAAATGCTCTAAGTGATGAAGCTATCCATCATGAGGATAAAGTCTTAGGTATGTTGTATGAGTACTGACTTAGTAAATGGCTCCAGACTATGAAATTTGCTTCTGCAGAAGCTTGCTTCAGTACAAATGTATGGAGAAGTCAGCTAAACCTTTCCAGATATCTCAGGGCTTGTTCACCCTGTTAGATGAGCGAGAAAATTTATCATTTCCCTGAAGCTGAATGGGCTCTGACCCAGCAAATTTTCTTGGATCCAAAAGCCATTTGAATATTGAAATCGGGCTATGCTTAAATTCACAGTCGTCTTATCTGCTTTCCCACCAGAGATTTTTCTTGGAATATTTTTATTGTTTTTGAAGTCAGCCCTGTCTGTTGTGCATTCTTTTGTAGGAAAGGCAGAAAAAATCTCTGTGTGTCTTTACAAATAGCAGGAATTTGTCCCTTGGTAAGAATTGTAGTAATGACTTTAAGGATATCAAAACTGGACGCTGAAATTATGCTAAATGTTGCTCAGGAATCATGGAATGGCACTGCTGATGTTGTAAAGATAAGTGAAATTGGCTGTTTTCTGTAGTGGCCCCCTTTTGCAATTTAAACTTAATAAGCAATATTTAATCCTTACTGAAGATAAAAAAGACTTCAATTTATTTTCAGAAAAAAAAATTATCAGGTGATGTTTTTCCATTGTACGCAACTTAAAACTGACAAGTCACGGACTAGAGCATCCTTCTAGTTAATAGTAAGTGGTATTTATGTTCCTCTGAGAGGAGATTAATCTAGACGATTTCCTGGGGTCTCTTTTAGTCCTTCATGTTCACAGCTCCTAGATACTGACAGCAAGGAAGCATTCAATCAGTTCAACATGGAGCTTAGTAAAAATACTTAAAATTTTTTTGCAATGCATAATTAAACTCTATCCTGTATTGCCCCAAGATATCATTGCAGACAGATGGCAAAGAGGAGCCCAAAAAGTCTTGAAATTTTATATATCTCTTCACAGTATTTACAGTTGCACTAGAAGTGGGAATTATAGAAGGGATATAAACATTCATACTTCTGCTGTTTATCAGATGGGAAGATGAAATAAAATTGGTTAGTGTCAAATTTTCTTATTTTAGAAAACCATACATTGTTGTATATGAGACAAATTGTCGAGGTCTGTGTGCTAAATTCTGTGCTCTTTAATTGAGTAAATGGCTTTTGCCTGGCAAAGGTCTATGGAATTCAGCCCAGTTATGTCTTTTCTATGCGAGTCTTTTTTTCATGCAGTGCTGTGTGCTGCAAATTAGGAGGCATTAGTACAACAATGCAAGTCCTAAAAAATTTACTGTTTTCATGGGAAATTATATCTCTTGCCCATCATTAACCAGCAAACAGTGGCTCCCATTCAGTATTCTATACACCACTGAATAGTTCGACATGTCTTTAAACAGTCATTTTAGAATTTTAGGTTCAAAAGATTCTGTGTTGCTGACAGAGCAATTGAACAGCTGGCTGACTGGCTGTACTTTGAGCACTAGTGTAGTTAGAGCACAGCTTTAGTGAAGTAAATTAAAAAAAAAATACTAACTGTTAAGTCTTGTTTGTGATAGAATGAAGAGCATGTTCCCGTAAGTTTGGGAAGACAGAGATTTGTAGTTCTGTGTTACTAAAGCAGAACTAGCATTCATAGAAGATCTAAACATATTTTTCTGTGATGAATGCTTTGAAAAATCTGTTCAGAATGTTGCTAATTTACACTACTGGAATGAAAAAATTTAGAGGTGATTTGTCTGTACACTATTCATAGCACATCTGAGTGCTGCATATGCTGAGCACCAAATTCCACCAAAGACATCAGTACGTTGCTCCTTGATGAGACTCTTTGCATTAAGGAAAAGACACTCTGCTGAAAGAATGATTATTGTTGTTGAGAGAACATGTTCAGAGAAATTGGATGGGCAAAGAATAGATTTCAACCTGGGGCTTATTGGAAAGAAAAAAAGGAGTCAGCTATTTCTTGATATACTATATTGTAACAAAATACACAATCTGTATTAGACTTAAATATTTTTATATTTTCTGAAGTGTGTAATAATTTCGAGGACTTTATTGTGTTGCCAGTGTTTAAGCTAACTTAATTGGTATAATCTTTTAAAGTCCTTCACAGCTATTCCATCACCTTAGTGACTATTCCATGAATCAGTCAGGGAATGTGTAAAAATACACCTAGGTTTTGGAAGAGAAAACTTCCACTGTAATTTGAGAAATTATCTTCAGATCTTGGGAACTGTTTCTGAGTCAAAACAAAGTAATTTTTGTTTTTTTCCAATATAATATTTTATTTGGATTTCTTTTAAAAATTATTATTTGTTGTAGGTAACCTAAAAGGAGTAGAAAGGCAAGGAGATCAGTTGCAAGGATGACATATGCCTCATATGATGACATATGACCAAAATCTGGTTAGAAAGTAAAAAAGTGCTCTGGAGGGCTTTAACCAGGCAATAATATAAATATTTTTAAAGTGGAGGAAAAGCAGAAGTTTGTGTTGCTCTTTTAAGCTTCTGTAGGAGTACTTCATCTTAGAAAAAAAATGGCTCATCTTCAGTGGTTATTAGCCCAGAGAGAGCTGTCAATCACCTTGACTCCCTTGAACTACCCACTGCAGAGTCAATACCAGCAGTTGCCAGTGTTGTTGCCTATAATTTGGGGACCCAAACGGCTTTGGTTTGAAATTAATTTATAGAGTTTTGCAATTCTATTTTTTTTCAGAAACATTTCCTTCTTCTGGCCTGAGGTTGGTTGAGAGCAAAGAGGGAAACACTGTGCACATAACACATACTGAGGTGCATAGGTCTCCACAAAACCACTCCCAGCAAAAGCATCTGTAGCTTTCTGTCTGGGACATAATCTCTCCTAGATGTACCAACATAGCATGAAATTATCTTTCACAAATAGAGCAACTGGTTACTGTGAGAAGTGTGGTGAAAGCAGAGTGAGACAAGCAGCAGAGAAGAAAGGGAATTTTCAGGAGGGTCAGGAAAAGCATTCAAAGTAAGAAGAAATCAAAGTGTACCCTCAGGGCTGGAAAACATTTTAGCTACTCTAGAAAACACTTTGGCTTCCTGCTGCTTGACTTCTCACCAATAACACAAAATCCCACACTCTCCTTGAAGACTGGAGACTCAGCAAGATCCTCTTTTCCTTAGCTTGTTCAGGCACCCACACTTCTGCCCATGGCTCCCAATCGCAGTAGGATTGGACATGCTCCTCTTCCCATAGGGATGCTGAACATGTGGCTCTGGATCCTGCGTTTGAAACGTGCTTAAAGAGAAATGCAACAGGAAGGAGACTTGTTTTAGTAACTGGCAGTGCAGAAGGAATGAAGGAGTTGTAATTTATTATTAGCTATTTTAATCATAAAAATTGCCTATAGCAATCACCAGTCTTCTGGCTAGAATAATCCCTGTGTGATGGGTTTGGTTCATTTGTCTATACCTCCATGCACTAACAAAGTGCTGTGCTGTGTTCAGTGGTGTTTACATAGCACTGGCATTCGGGGATGAAGGTAGTCAGAAAAATATTATAGGTATTTCTGAAAGAACCAAGCATTTCCTTTTGAAATTGATGTGTTCAGTGCTTTGAAATCCATTGAGAACACGACTAGGATAAATTCATCATCACTAGCTTGTGAGGCACCTTTGACAACTGCAGCGAGAAACCACACTAAACTTAAACTGAGATTTTCTAAGCTCACATGGCGAAGTTTAGGTCTGGTGTAGCCAGTGTCTGTATCTACATTCAAATACAAATACTTTGGCTTTGTATGTCTTACTTGCTAGTACTTACTAAAAAAAATGTAATATCTCTAAAGAACTTGGTCCATCACTTGTTTGTATTGATCATCATCTGTAGGCAAATAAGGGGTTTTTTGTAGACATATGCAGTTAAAAATAATACGATTCACAGCATTGCACAGTACCTGATGCCAGACAGTTTCACTGTTGGAATTATACGGGTATATTAGTACTGATAATTCAGTACTATTAGATCCACTTGCATAAATAGCCATTACTACTAAGTAGTAATAATTAAAGTACTCGACACCTGAATTATTTTTATTATGAGAGGAGAAAGAAAACGTGTCATTACTACAGATGCTAAGAGGTTAATACTTGTAGTAGGGTACCTCTGCACAGCTTTCTGAAAAGAGAGGGAATTTTTTTCCCTAGAGGGAAAAGGAAAACTCTCTAATAATTCTATTCTTTAAATTTGCTGATGGCTATGCATAGTTAATGAAGTTAAATCAGTAAGAATTTTCCTTCTATTCAGAAGAAATAAAGCTCATAACATAATAAGTGCTTGACTTATTGCTGGCTGAAAAATGTCCAAGAGATTTAGACCCATCTTCCCGCATGTAGTAGGATTTAATAGCTTGTTCCTAAGTATCTTTTTCTAGTTCATTATTTCAAAAATATGCTCTTTTTAACAACAACAACAAAAAAATTAAAATTGTATTTGAGCTTAAAATTATAAGGATTATTTGTTTTGCATAAAGAAATAAAGTTGAAAGGGCCATTTTCCATACAGACTTTGATAATTATTACAGGAATGTAGGAATCTTTACAGAAAATGCTTAAAAGTCTTAGTTAATTATATACACTTGTATTTTATAATATAACTGGCTAACATCCTGATTTTCAAGAACGGCAAAAAAGAGGACCCTAGAAACTACAGGCCTGTCAGTCTCAATTCAGTGCTTGGTGAAATCATGAAAAAGATTATTCAGGGAGGTATTGAAAAAACCTCTATGACAATGTAGTCATTGGTCACAGCCTACGGGACTTCATGAGGGGAAAGTCCTGCTTGTCAAACCTCATATCCTTCCTTCTATGACAGGGTAACCCACCTAGTTGATCTAGGAAATCCAGTAGAGAGAATCTTTTTGGACTTGAGTCCTTGTGGACAGAACGTCCATCCCAGAGCTGAATAACCACCTTACGCCATGGGTGAGCAACTGACTCACGGGTCGGGCACAGAGAGTTACAGTGAGTGGGGTGACATCAGGTTGGTGTCTGGGCACTCGTGGGGTTCCACAGGGCCCCATCCTCATCCCAGTGCTCTTCAACATCTTCATTAACAGCTTGGATGTAGGACTCAAAGGAATAATAAGTAAGTTTGCTGATGACACTAATTTGGGAAGCACTGTTGACTCCCTCAAGGGCAGAGAGGCCCTGCAGAGAGACCTGGACAAATTAGAGAGATGGGCACTCACCAATCATATGAAGTTTAATAAGGTCGAGTGCCGGATTCTGTACCTGGGATGGGGCAGCCCTGGATGTGCCTACAGACTGGGGAATGAGAAGCTGGAGAGCAGTGCCACAGAAAGGGACCTGGGGGTCCTGGTTGATGCCAAGTTGAATATGAGTCAGCAGTGCCCTGGCAGCCAGGAGGGCCAGCCAGGTCCTGGGGGGCATCAGGCACAGCATTGCCAGCCGGGCAAGGGAGGGGATTGTCCTGCTCTGCTCTGCACTGGGGCAGCCTCACCTTGAGTGCTGTGTGCAGTTTTGGGTGCCACACTGTAAGAAAGACATTAAGCTATTGGGGAGAATCCAAAGGAGGGCAACAAGGGTGGGGAAGGGTCTGGAGGGAAAACCTTATGAAGAGTGGTTGAGGTCACTGGGGTTGTTCACCCTGAAGAAGAGAAGACTGAGGAGAGATCTCATTGCAGTCTACAACTTCCTCACGAAGGGAAGAGGAGGAGGGGCAGGAACTGATCTCTTCACTCGTGATAAGTGACAGGACTCAAGGAAATGGCATGAAGCTGAGTCAAGGGAGGTTTAGGTTGGACATTAGGAAAAGGTTCTTCACCCAGAGGATGGTTGGGCACTGGAAGCAACTCTGTCAGGCTTGATGCTGTGGCCACCCAGAGAAGTGGTCATAGCACCAAGGGTGACAGAGTTCAAGAAGTGTTTGACAATGCTGGCACATGGTGTGACTCTTGAGGATGGTTCTGTGCAGGGCCAGGAGCTGGACTTGGTGATCCTTGTGGGTCCCTTCCAACACAGTATATTTTGTGATTCTATGTCTATAAATTATATATCTTGTGCTTTTTTCTAATTTGAAATTCAACAGTGAATCTAAGTTGTCATCTATTTTAAACTAAGGCAACATGTGCTTTAATACTTTCAGAAACCTTACTAGTTGACTATGTCAAGCTATCGAAAGAATTGGCAGAATAAGTAGAGAAAATGATCCCTGTAAATGACCTTGAACTGTGAAGCCATAAATAGACCATAAATGCCATTTTCAAAATATGACATGAAGTTTTATTCTCATTATACAGTATGCATGTAACTCCCAGAAGTGAGTCAAGCAGAGATGATACATTCCCAGGCTACATCAGCTTTACCATGAGAACAGAATGGGAAGTGATTTAGAGTTTCTTCAGTTATAATATCTTAATAAGATATATGTGATGAACTGATTTATATGTGAAAAACTTAAAATGCTGACTTGTTCCACTTGAACTGCCACACTTCATATTTTCACATTTAATGTTTTCACATAAACTGGTAACACTTTCAGTAATCCCAACTGAATCCCTTTAATTGCTACATGGAAGAAAAACAGAAATGTTACTTCAGAAAGAACTGATAAAGCACTACACTTTGATTCAGGTTCAGATCTTTCCATCTAGGAAAAATGAAATTTGTTTAATGACCATGTAATCGAACTTTGTTCTGGTAACAAACAGTACCTGCCAAGAAAATGCTGTCTGTATCCTTGTGATGTGTGGTACACAAAGGCTGTGCCTTTCTGGATGCTTTTTGAAGCCCTCAGAAGACCCTTAAGGAGTAAACATTTTCTTTCACTTTTGCTGCTAGGTCTATACAACCTTGGTACAGTGGATATTCCCAGGCTCTTTTCTTGCTTGTCCTAAAGTATAAGGAGAGATAAAGGTGCTGAATTGCTTGGAACAACTGCACAAAACTTGAAGGGATTGCAACAGAGGGGTATGAGGAAGGCTGCATGTGAGTATAACATGAACAAGAACAGGAAAAAGGGAAATTACAGTGGTTTTCTTTCTGGACAGCAACTGTGGGAAGGCAGATAATTCAGGTGCAGTCTATAAGAGTAATTTAACAGAAACCAACAAAAAAATTCTGGGTTTTGATGTCCTGTTCCTCAAAAATTACTAAAAGCTGTGGGAAGCAAGTTATTGCAATTTTATGTGCTTTTGTACAGGAATGGCCACATATCCTTTAGCGATTTATTTCTTGTATCTTTCCCTGAGTTCAACACTGGTGGAATAAGTAAGTTTCCTTCAAATATATTATATCAATTAATAATTTCCTGCTCTAAGTTTGTACAAATAAAAACTCACTGACAATTGTAAGTATGAATTGACTCAAATCCTAATATAATTTTAATTTGAAATGTGAGTTTCAGCACCCAGTAACTTGTTTCCTTGCCAACAGTAACTATGATCTCTTCCTTGCAGCTTGTGTGTGTCTGTGTATAGAAATACAAGTCTTCAGTAACAAAGCAATAAATCAAAATGGATAGACAGATCAAATTATACTCCACTCTGAACATAGCTGAAGCAATCTGCTCTTATGCAGCAGGCTTTGATTATAACTCTAATTCCTTCTTCACATAGTCTGCCTCCTATATTAATGTGTCAATTCAAGTACTCTTTACTCTTGTCCTACATTTGATTAAAAAAGAAAAAAAAAATCACATCTGGGCTATATAATTTTAGAATAGGCTCCATTAGTAATGGTGACCTTGGCTGACCTTATTTTTTGTTTTAGAAATGTGCATATCCCATAGTAAAATGAGCTAAAGACCCATTTTCTAAGAGAACTTAGAAATGAGAACGTAATGGTAGTGAAAAGAGAGTGAGCCTGATCTGAAATCAGTGTGTAACATTCAATCATACGAGAGGGTAGGGAGAACCAGAGGCATGCATAATCCAGCAGATGTGGTTAGTGGCATGCAATATTCAAAAACTTCTCTGCAAGTAGTATGGATAGAGTATCTTCTCTTACCACACTTCCCCTTACCTCGCAATATATAGGAAAGAATATATATTCTCAGTATAATGATCAGACTGTATATAAGGGAGAGTTTATATACGTAAATTTTGTGCCAAACTTCATGGCTCCAACATGGCAAAAGTTGCACTGGGACATACAGTCTGCTATGCCTGTATATTTCCTGATTTAGACACCTGAAATCCTGAGCTTCCCATTCCAGGATGCTAATGATCATAAAAGGTATTTTGTACACAAATTCAAATAATTGCTTTCATGATCCTCAGAAAATAAATACTATCCACACATGTGAAGGTGGGCAGGCACGTCTTCAAAAGCCATGAAAAAGATTTTATCTGCGGATGTTTACAGAGGAATGGTTGAGGGGGTTGTTTTTGTTTTCGTCTTCTAAAGTCTTATCAGACTTACATGGCTTAGAAATAAGAAGTGCCAACAAGTCCAAAACAGATGTCAGATCCCAGTTTTCCCAAACATTCAGCTTCTGTTATTCATTGCTGTAGTGTGTGGATTCCTTTGGGATTTAGGCCACCAAAACATGTTTCTTTACTGATGTCTGGGAGCCCTTCATGCACTGAAAAAGTTCTGCCTTTTTTCCTTTTTGAGTAACTTTAACCTTAGCAAGAAATTAGTTCATTAATAAATGAAGAGGAGTGAATTAATTATGAATTGAAAATGCCAAAGATGGAGATTCTCTGCAAAATTTCTTTGTCATATATGCACACACTAGAAATAAGGAAAGGTCATACAGAAATAATTTCAGGGGAGGACAAGGGAGCAAGTGAGGAAACACTTGAAGAAACAGAGCCTGGGGAATTTTCTGCTCTGGAGAATTTATGGCATTCAGTTTTGGGGTGAACATTTAACCTGTCACTTGCTTGAAAATGGGAGAAAGCACACCTGGTTGTACTGATTAGTAAATTGGGAGTAGAGAAGAAAGGGGTAGAGGTGGCAAGATAATAATGAACCTTCCATAAGTTTAACCTCTGCTTCTAGAAGCATAATAGAATTGTAGGAAAAACCATCTCTCTAAACATATAAAACCATTTTGAGCAGGAAGTATTATGATTCTTATAAAAGTTATTTTTTATCAGGCATGTTTTGAATTGTTCTTTTGAAAGTACAGTAGAAAATCAGTGGCTGTACAGACTGCAGTAGATGAAATAAAATATCTTTGGATTTAATTTCAGAGTTTTATCTCATTCTATGAAATCAGCTGACAAAAATTAATTCACATTTACTTAAAAAGAGTAATAGCACATGTTCCAAAAAAAGAGCTGAAGGACTACCAGACGTATTAAAAATAACAATATGTCAAGCAGTGCAGTTATTTAATGACCTGTTTTAGGGACTAATAATTTAACAGCATAAGTAACATATTTCTTATGGAAATGGTAAAATGCATCCATGAGTTCCAAACATCCAAAGTAAATGGTAGGGAAAACATTGATTTAGAGTCAAAAGATTGGATATAGAGGCAAAAAAAAAAAAGTGACAATATGGAAAGATGTCTGTTAAAATGGGTGAAATAATTTTGTAATTACTATAGACACAGAAAAATTTAACTTTTCCCTCTCAAGGGTGTCCTTAAAAAGGAAAAAAAATGCACAAGTGAATGAAAGAAAACCTGTCCAGAAACAGTCTTCTCTATTTTGCAATTTTGGCCTTAGGGTTTGTATTATTTATTATGTTAATTCCACAGGCTACAGAGAGCTTTTTTTCCCAGAAGCAGAATGCCTTGAAAAAATATCTTTGGAGGAAACTGTGAAGTTTCCCTCCTCCAAACCATCTCAATTAAAGATTTCATCACGGAATCTGTCCTTACGTGGTTATAGATGAATCAGGCTTTGCTGGAGAGTGAATTACCAGATATATAATCAGCTTAAGGTGAAGAAGAGCAACAGAAATAGATGGAGTGACATATGGGAAAAGATAAAATGGCGTTAAAAAATGCATAGCTTAGCTTCAGAAATGACTTCATCTGTGATGGGCTTTGACGATAGTTTGCAGCTATTGGGAAAAGTGTGAAATAAAAAGAAGGAAAAAATTGTGTGAAATTTGGAGTATTTTTGTTTACACAGAGATTGAATTCAGCCATATGTTTTCTGTAGAGGTGGCTGTACATTCCTTTCAGCCTATATCCACTAGATATTTCAACAGTTTGTGCTCTGTGAATAAAGAGGGTATACAGACCTAATATTTCACTAGCTCTTTGCCATCCATATCTCTGCCCAGATCACATTTTTATAGGTTTTGGAAGATTGTTGTCTTCATTCAACAGATAGGAAGGCTTCCAGTGTGACTGCAGGAGCATACAGGTATCCCAATGCAGGCTTGTGCATCACCTGCAGAGCCCATTGGAAAGCCATGCCAAGACTGTGAACCATGGTATACTGGAAGAAGCTGAATTGCCTAAATTGGCTTCTAAAAGTTTACACCAGAAGGGTGTGGCAGGGCAGGAAATTGAACCTGCTTGACTCCTCACTTCCCATGTTGATGTGTCATACTTCCTCCCTCTCTTTAGTTAGATGTGGTTTTATGTGGAGATTGACATGGTGGGAAATACTGCTGTGGCATGAAAGGAATCCTTTCCTATGAACAGAAATATCACTCAATTCAGCACTTTTACAAACAGGAATAGGTAAGCTGTTAGTCTGAGGTGGTAACTAATCCTATTCCTATGATGATACCTCATTTTCTCCAAAAGGAACACAGATGTTTTAGCACCTGGAAATCTCTTCATTTCATTGTGAATGCTGCACTAAACTGCATGAGGCTGTGGTCAAAACTGAATTAGTTTCAAATAATGTCTGCAATGTGGCCAAAACCTTCCTGCAGCTTTACCTTCAGGCTTCCCTTCTTCCTGCTTTTTCCTCTCAATTCTTATAATTTTGTTGGGATATGACACTGGTTGTTGTTTTCTTCTCGGTGGTGCCAGGTGGTCACTTTTCCATTGCGGCAGTTTTAGTTAAGAGTTGGCTTCCTGGTAGCTGGATGTCTTTTCCCATTAGTTGGCTGCTGCTTGTTAATGATTGAGCTGCTGCTTCCTGTTTACTGCTTTCTTTTCACAGCTCTCATCTTGTTTCTCCAGTTGACATGTCAGTAGACTCCCTGACAACATCAAGTATCTCCTTGTGCTGCCTCCCCTCCTCTTGCTGCTTCTGCTCTTTCCTGTGCCTGGCATTCGGGTTCTTGTTCATCGGGTTTACCGTTTGGAACAAAAATCTGCATATCCTTGCTGCTTTCACTTCTGAGTTTTTATTGAGCTATAACTTTATGTTCTGTTGTATTGTCCTTAAGATCTAGAATAATAAGATCTATAGATAGGTGGGCTATCTTGAACTTTTTATCGCATATTTATTTTACATAGTAAGGCAATGGATAATTCTGGGTACACCACGGTGGTTAAATGATGGATGTTTTATTTGTGCAAATGATTTGGACATTTTTAATGTTTCTGTTCTAACCAGCTCTCTGTGAATTTTGTTTCTTAATGGTGTTAACAAAGACTTGAGACTGGACTTTATCATCTATTTCAGAAATGCAATATAGGTAACATAATTAAGCTTCTTGATAAGGAAGCAAGGTCTGTTTTCAATTGAAAGATATAGGTTAATTAGCATGGAATGTAGATCAGAGACACTGCTCAGCAAGACTTTGTTTTTCAAATTCTGATCTTCAGAAGTCAATACGTATTTTTCTATTGACTGTGCCAATGTACCAATGAATGGTGTGTTTTACAAAATCAGACTTTAAATTAGGCTGCTACTAGTGTCAAATCTTTTAGAAAAAGAATTGAAGCCAGAGTATTTACCTCAGTGGAGAGCATTAGTCATGCATTAATGGGCTTCTCTAAAATTTTGTATCTGTGTCACACAGTTCCATTTTTGTCAAAAAGGTCTCTCTGCTTGCCCTCTGTTTGCAAGGAAGGTGTCCTAAAATTATGACTGCTTCATGTATGCTTATAATGATTTCTGTTCTGAGGAACAGAATAACTCTTAGGCCACTGAACGGCTTTTGCCTTTACATGCATTCACCATGTTTGTGAAATGAAATGATAGCAGCATGAGAGAAAATGTCCTGGGATATAGTGATTTTAATTTATTTTATTTATTTGAATTTCATGAATATTGTATGTGTATTTTATTGTATTGCCACTATGTATAGTAACAACATGACAGCAATAGCTTGTACTAAATTATTACAAAACCCTGGGTTAGGAGGGGTCTGCAGTAGCACTGTCTCCAGTGCTTTCCTGATCACCAGCACATGACTAAAAGGTTAAAATCATGTGACATGTGACATCCAAAACCAGTGCAGCTGGTGGGACTTGGATGATAAAGCCATCTTTGATTGTCTGAGCCTCAGTTTTGAATTAGGCACTAAGCCAGAAGGAACCTTCTGACTTATGCTAGAAGCCAGGGTTTTTTTTATCTTGAGTCAGTGGGTACCAGCCCGTGATGTGGATGTTGGACAGTTGTGTCCCTCTCACCTTTTTGTGTCCCTTTTCATGATTCAGACTGCTTGGCTCTTCCCATACTATGCAGAATAAAATGTCAGCTCTTCTTTTGTGCTGTTCCAGAGCTTTACCAAGACTCAGGCACTGTCAGAGCTGTCTGCAGTCATTTGTGTGGGAGGTGTGTGAGGGGACTTACGCATTAACAGTGCTGAAATAATTACTGTATTTGACTTGACTAATAAGTGGTATTTTTTGCCAAAAAAAAATTCTGGACAGGGAATAGAGGAGTATTTTACTCATTTAACTCTGTACACAGTAATTCCACAAAGATGAAAATATAAAATGCTTTGATGAAAAGAAGCAATTACTTCTAAAAGATGTAGGAAGCACTATTTAGGAAATAGGCACCATTTGTTATGATTTTTTTGTGCAAAGTTTAAACTCAGAATACTGAAGTCTTTGGAGAATAAAATGTTAAGTAATTCTGCAGTCTTGTTTTTTTTTAGATGCTGCAGTTTCCCTGTGTTGCCATGGTAACATACTTTCTGTATAATTGCCAGGCTGCCTTACAGTGATGCAAATAAGCAAAGAAGTTGTCACATGGCATGACCTAGGCTTATATTTGAGTGGAGATTTACTGCCCACAGAGGAGCAATAACACCAAAGATATCTGTCACCTGCAGGATAAGGAATTACATGTCGCTGAAGTGCTGCTGAAACAAACGGCAGTGAATGTGAAGTGCTGGGACTTGCTGTTACGCAGAAGGACTAGAAGCCCTCCCCCAAGCCTGCTTCTGCCGGAATTATTTTTTCTTGTGCGTTACATTAGTGGAGGATCAGAACTTTTACAGCTAACACCAGCCCTAAGCATGTTATTTAGGAATTTAATTTGTCTTGGAGATACAGGAAGCCTGGAGCAAAGAGCTTTGCAAAGAAAGAGTTATAGCTCTTACCAGAAAAATCTGGCCTCTTCTCTGAGATGAATTAGTACTGGGATCCACATAACTCCTCTCAAAAAGGGGTGAAAAAAAGGAAAAAATGGCAGGAGGAGGAGGAGAAAGGGGAAACCAAAAGGGAAAAAAGGCATTAACAAGTTTTCCTTAGTTTCTATTTAATGAAGGCAGCACTTATATCTTGCACTCTTCTTCAGGATATTTTTGATGTAAATCACAAATCCCAGTGGTTCCTGGGAATATTGCCTTGCAGGAATCCTTCTCTCGGCCAAGCTTTCTGCCCTCAGTCCTCACTGTATTGTGATGTGTTGCTCCATAAGGAAGAAAGAGCTGGGATAATATCTGGTAATATCTTAGTGATGAGCCCTGGGCATTTCTGACAAGCAATCTGAGAGTGCTCATCACCACATTCAGCTCAGGCTAAAAATAAATTTCTTGAAATACAAGTTTTAAAACATAAAAGTCAGAAAAAAAAGAAAAACCCAAACCAATAAGCCACCAAAACGTGCGGTTCTGCATCAGTCTTGGCACTGTAAGAATTCCCTAGTTGCTCCAAATTACCCATTTTTAGAACACAATAAGTACCTCAGATGTTCTGTATACCATTTGCTCAGAGATTTTCCTCTCTTGTTGGACCTCTTTGTTCCTTTGTTAAGGATGGATTCTGCTAAAGCTTTCTTTTTCATTGCCTCAGCATCTCTGCTAGGGTAGGTGCTGGGGGATTACCCTATTTTGTTGGGGTTTTTAGCAGTTTTTTCTGTAAGACATTCTTTTGGTCTTTGTTAAAATCATAATGTCCCTAGAATGAGTTTCTCTCCCCGTGCTCACTAGACTTTCTTCTTGGTTTTCTTGTGCATGGCTGTGAACTTACTTCCTCTCTTGTGAGGCTACTTGAACACTAGTGGTAAAAATGATGGTTTCTTATCCCTTGCTACCAGGGGTTAGGTTTATTTTCTCTTTCCCTCGAAATTTGCCTCTAATTAATTAGAATTGTAGCAACCCCACACAGATATTTCCATCATGTTCCTTAATTAGTCTTCCTGGCTTCGGGCTCTCTCTTGAAATTATTTTAAGGCTGTAAGAGAACTTCATCTTCCTAGATTAGGAGGAGGATTCATTGTTCATACACAACAGAGAGTTTGTAGCTTCAAATGTCACATTAGCTTCTTTCTCAGAGACCATATGTGACAAAACAGTAAAAATAAAAAATCTGACATCTCCTGCTTTCTGTTTGTCTGGGAAAGGTCTTATCATTGCAATATGTATCATTGTAAATTGTGAGTTATTACAGATACATCATGACTGTTTTCTCCCTATGACAGCAGATGTGGAATAAAAAAAATAGAAGTGTAAACTAGGGGAGGTATTATACATATAACTACAGGATGGATTCAAATTGCTCATAGCCCACAGCCTCATGGGAAGCACAATAATATT